>LOEQ01010848.1:32720-49615 GCA_001685075.1 Bramus lutescens | reverse complement strand
TATAAGCTAGCCGTGTGGGAGCTGGGCGGGATGAAAAGCAGGCCCGCTCCCCTTATTACTACAGTTGTCCAAAAAATGTTTGACTACATCTTTCAGTATTTATTAATTGCCTGTAGCTCTTCATCTATAGGAGGATCCCCAAGCCTTCTCTTATCCATGTTGACTTGTTAACTGGTACTTTGATTGTTCAAGTGTTGTCTATACAACTATACTGTTGAGAATTCATGGGTACAGCTTCTCTGCCATATCTGTAAAAGTATGACAATATCTTGAAAAGATGTGCTGGTCTTCTGGCTCTTACAATCTTTGATGTTACCCAAGTCTTATGTGTGTGGGTTGTATTGTGAAAATATCATTTTTTGGCTGGAGACCATAGAATCAATTGTGGATATCCTTTAGAGTCTCTGTCTGTTGCTAACATAATCTGCTACCATAAGGGTTGAAAGCAGCTTTTACCGTGCATACTAGGGTAAGTATTAAAAATGTCGTTAAAGATTATACTAGTATAAGAAAATGGCAATCATAGATCTTACTTTATATGCTATGACCTAATCAGCCATGGGTACCAAGCATGAGTTCCCTCCTGTTAAAGAAGCCTTAAGTTCAATTTGCTTTCTGTTGTTGTTATAAAACACTATGACCAAAAGCAACTTGAGGAAGAAAGGGTTTATTTCATCTTATAGCTTATAGTCCATCTTGAAGGGAAATAATGAAGCAAATGTTCAGGCAGGAACTGAAGTAGAGACTATGGAAGAATTCTGCTTACTAGCTCCTTCCCATGGCAGGGTCAGTGTGATTTTTTTACACAGTCTGGGACTACTGGCTCTGGAATGGCTCTGGCCAACATGAGTGGGCCTTCCCAAATCAAACATTAATCAAGAAAATGCCTGATAAACTAACCTATAGAGGAATTTTCTAAGCCATAGAGGAATTTTCTCAAATAAGGTTGACTCTTCCTAGATGACCCTAGCTTTTGTCTTGTGACAATGAACAAACAAACAACAACAACAATAACAACAACATAAACATCCACAATTCGTAACCAGCACATCTCTGCTCACCTCCACGATATAAGGACCACTACTATATGTTTGATAATAACATGCTAGGCTGCTCATTTTTATGGTTGGTAGGCCTTTCATCTGGGCAGGACTATAGTTTTCTCTCTTGATAGCTTGCATAGCATCTTCCAGTACAGTGAAAGCTATTCCTCAGAAAAGAGGTTTCCAGGTAAGATCTTGTCAGAATTTTCCATGCCCTGTGTCCAAAGTAGATGATGTCATGAGCAATAGAAACTTACCTTTAGCTCTGAGAGCTAATTAAAGCAATATCAATAGCCTATATTTTAGTTATTTCTTGGATTATCTGATTAACAGCTTGAATGTAGGTTTCTCATGCCTTGTATGGGGGATTTTGTTAGATTGTCTTTAGCTCTTGGGGGAAATATTATCACCACAAATAATAGAATGTCATTTATAAATATATGTAGCTTAACATTATTTACTTCTATATGCATAATATAAACTAAATATGCATATAATGTACATATATACACATTTATATAGAATGCTATTTTAGATAAAAGTATATGATTCTTTACTGCTTTGTCAATCATCCTTTGTGTTGTTTACACCTGTCTTTCCCCCATTTTCTTTGTTTTGCCTCAGTAAAAGCCCCCATACTATTTTCTCCATTGCTCCTAAGTATCACTTATATCCTGATATTCACTTCTCTAGACTTCCCCTTCCTTCCACGGTTCCTTTATCTTTTCTGGTCTGCGAAATTCCTTGAGATTATATATTCCCATTCGAGCTTTGGGTCTAGGAACTAGCAATATTGATAATGAGTATATATCCAAGACAAATAAAATTATAATGTTAAAGAAACTATTATACTGACTGGAAAAAAACGAAGTGTGAATCAGCTTCTTAACAAAGAAACCCGGTAGATATCCACAATTAGTTATTATGTATCACTAACAAAAAAATAAATGCTTGGCATGTGTGAGACACTGAAAGAAATGAAATATGCCTGGGAAAAGAACAAATACTATATGTTGATGTTCATAACACAGAATTAAAATTTGCTCTGAAGGACTAGAATTGTGAATAGAATTGTATGTGGTTATGAGAGCTGGGGAGAATGGGGTTGAGAGCTACCCGGGCTGATTAATATGTACTAAGTTACAGTGAGTGAAGGATCTCTGATATTACATCATAGTAATAATCAGGATCAGCAGTGTACTATATATTATCAAGAGCTAAAAAAAACATTTTAAATTTTCACCATAACAAGATCATGCTTAACCTGATCTGAACATAATATCATACTTGTGCTATAGAAGCAGTGCAGAATACTTGTTGATACTTTTATGGTTAATGCACTATTTCATCAGTTAAATTTCATTGTAAAAGTCATATATGAAAATACAAGTATAAGAGTTTGATTAAGATTTAAAAATAATATTTAAAACATCATTTTTACATCTCAATGTTCAGAGAACGAGAATACTTAAGGAAAAAAATCAGCATATGCAGAAGCAGCTTGTTTGTTTCTCTACAGCCTTCTCAACTTTCCATGGTAGCCCATTGCTTATCCTTCACGCCAACTGTTGATCCCCAGCAATACTTCCTTCCAGGAACAGCAGTGGCCAGCTGGACTAGGACCTGAGTATGTAATTTTTCAATGGCCTCTTTTATAATTTCTCTAGTCTCATTTTCAGTCTTGTCGCAGGCTGCTTTCAGGAGTCCTTCTGATTGCCCTACCTCCATTCCCTGGGGAAGCTAGCTCTTGGCAGCGACCAACTTAGTACTTTCCTGAGACCCTCCCAACCTTCCTTGCTATCTCATTTTCATTCTCGTGTGTCAGCTACTGATCCCAGAAAAACTTTCTACCAGGAATCTCATCCCACTCCACAGTGGCAAAACTGAGAATCAGAAATGTGATTCTCCGTATTCTTCCTGTGCTCCATTTTGTACATTTTCCATTTTTTTATTTTGATTCCTCAGATTAGCATCTTTTCCAGTAATGCCAGTAATCTGACATCATAAAGGAGACGCCCTAAAAGGAGAATTGTTTTCTTATGCCATAGTAATTTATAGGAAGCCATAGCAGTCTCCATCAATGCAAGGAGGTGGATCAAAAGCACAGATTTGATCAAGGTTTTCAAATTCTGTTTATTTTACTTTCATTTTGTTTTGCTCTTACTAGGGATAAGAAAAAAGAAGGAATTTGGGGCATATCTAACCTGTCTCTGTTAGGAGCTCTCTGCCAACGCAAAAATCCCAATCATGCTGAGTCACAACAAACAAATTTAAAAACTACCCAGGTTTAATGGGATTCCTGTGCTCTCAGGTGGCCCCGAGGGGAACTGGGAAGACATGAACATGACAGCTGGGGGAAAGAGAAGAGACCATGAAAGGACTCTCTGGGGAGCAGTTTAAATAGACTGGGGGAGTGGTCAAGGTTTGGCAAGCTTCCCTGACCCTCCTCTGGGGGTGGGGCCAAGGCTTGGCAGGCTTCTTTGACACTTGTCTGGGGAGGGGTCAAGGTTTGGCGGGCACAGTGGCAGGGCCTCCAAAGATGGAGGCCAGAGACCGGTACTTACATTCCAGACTATTTCTATAAAAGTTGACAGGAAGCTGAGGTGATATTTTGACTAACATTTAGGCTCTCTTTGAAAAAAAGAAAAAGGGCATTGACTCAAGTCTGGCTACTTCCTGCTGGCATGGGTTGACGTGGGGAAGGAGAAAGCTGGGTGTTGGTGGGTTCACACTCAGCGAGAGGTGTGGCTGGAAAGGCATCCTATGTACTATCATCCCAGAAACGCCAGGCATCTGTTCCTTGGGGGAGGTGAGAAGGCAGGTGTCACGTGAGGTCCTGTCCATTGAAGTTTGAGAGACCTTAGGAGGTAGTTAAGGATATCTCAGCCTAGGAAAGGTGCTGGGCAAGCAGGTATCACTAAGAGAGAATGATCGAAAAATTGTCCTGCAAGAATGTAGGGCAGTGGTAAAGTTTTAAATGGGGAGGAACGGGTCCCGTCTACCCCCATAACTGAAATTGGTGAGGGGAACATAAGGCCCAAGCTAGATGTTAGAACAGAATAGGTAGGTCACGTGTCCAAAAGAAAAGTAATGGACTTACCCGCTACCTGCAGCTTTACCTTAGGCTCTGACAGGGTTACAGGATATCCCAAGTCTGGGCAGCATCAATCCTCTGCAAGGCTGAGAAGTACGAAGGCTGGCAAAGTTTCACTAGGCAATGTTGGTGAGGCCAGACCTTCATGGTGTGTCATAGAGGAGAGGCCTGCACAGGGGCTTTGTGATTTACAGTGTCCAGGTTACTGGCAGATAGGGCATGGCCTCGTAGGAGGTTTAGCGCAATATCATGCCATACAGCCATTTAGGCCACACTCGTAGGTTGCCTGTGAGATTGACTTAAGCTGGGCTCCAGCAGTGTAAAGCCTTGGGGTTGGCTTCCCTTGTTTCCCTTTCTGTTGCCTTAGGGCAGCTTCTAAGGCCTGAGCTACAACGGCTGGATTTTTAAAAATAACTGCTCCCCCGCCCACCACCACCACTTCCATACCCTGAAGGAGGCAACAAACCATAATGTTTTTCCTCTGTAATGAAACTCTTTACTATAAGCAGAAGGGTTAGTAGAAAAGGAACCTAACTGCTTTTCTGAGAGAGATCTGGAAGAGAAAAGGAAACAAACTTTGATAATGCCATCCACTCCCGCCACTTCCCTGAGAGGACAGAGAAGGGCAGAGCTAAGGTGGGATCTGGTATGGGAGGAGACTGGGGAGGATTAGAAGGGGCTAGCCCTGGGCGCAGAGGGGGTCCAAGGGGAAATAAGGTAGGAGGGGGGAGGAAGGTGGGCAAGGGCAGGGAAGGAGAGGAATGTGGAGTACGTTGCTCCACAGGAGGGGGTGGGTAGTGTGGGTTTGAGGGAGTGGGGAAGGGGCCAGTGCCTCTGGCTGCATTGTCCAGCTGGAATTGTCCGGGTCTCAATTACCAGATGACTAGGTATTTGGAGGTGTCGCAGCCCTAGCAACCAAGACCAGTGCTGTGAGACTCTGGCTACTGAGGGAAGGGCGAGAGCGCAGAGCCTAAAAACCATGAACACAAGTAAGCTCTGACCATTTGTCCCTGTAGTGACAAAAATTTTCTAGGTCCCGGGGAACAGTAAGCTTTAAGAGGCATCCCAGGGGTAACAGCGGATCTGGCTTTGAACTGTAAGTGCCCATTTTAGAGTCTATACCCAGCTGCATGGCCTAAGTCTTTTACAGCACGTCTGCCAAAATCGCTCTTAGGCCTAAATGGTGTCTTGAAAATTGAATGCTAGGCTTCCCTAAAACAAGCAAAACTCACCTCAGCTAGGCCCGGCCTAGCTGCTGAGTTCGGACTCTTGGTGCGGGCCTGCATCTCCTACAATAGTCTGATAATTGACAAAAGTAAATATGAATGGGTCCCCTAAAACCCTATAGCATAGACAAGAATAAGGGGACTCACCAAGATGTGGAGACACAGAACTGGCTTAGAGTGCAGGCTCCTCCTGGGACAGATGACATGAAGATGGGAAATGGTTGCTTGGCAAACCAAGCATAGATGAAAGCGAACTTTCTCTGCCCGTTTCTCAAACGTTCTGTCAGAATCTGTACCCTGGATAAGTGGCCTTTGAGCTCAGTTCTTCACGCTCTACCAGTTACAAAGGAGTGCTTTGCTTCTGTATACTTTTTGCCTTGTTTCTATGTTCTTCTTTTCATTTCTATTACTGTTATTAATTGAGGTATTGTATCTTGCAAGGAGAGGAACGAGTTTCTCATGATCATGTATGTGAGTAAAGGGGGGTTTCAGAGTTGAGGTAATGCTTTTCAGTCTGTATGAAAGGCCATACAAAATAAAGCTTGTTATGCAGTTGTTCACACTCTGCATCCCCTGTGTCCTGATTTGCATGAGGCCCTTACCCAGGGACCCCAACGCACTAGACGTTCACATCAAGACACAGCCTCTGTAATCCGGGTCTTTCTCTATAACCTAGTTGACCTTAGACTTGCTAAATAATTCCGATAAGCCTTGGATCCTCGGTCTTCTGTCCTCAGTCTCCCCAGTGTTTGGATCACAAGAGCACACCAGCAAACCTTCTCAGAGCAATATTTTCTTGGGAATTACAGGACAAAACATCAATCGGAAAACATGCCCACAACTCAATTTTCCTAAAACCACAGCTCGAGGAAGTCATGGGATAGATGCATCAATTATAGATGTAGATGACCTCATATACAATGCAAGCATAAAAGAGAGAATTAACAGCAATATAACCAGAGAACTGTTATTATTTATCAAGAAAGAAAGTGTTTAGATTGAAAATAGCTGTTGAATTCATACTTTTTTATTCCCTGGAGAAAAAACTCCCTAACCTACCCTGATATATAACCAGATAAAAACTTGCTATTTTGACAAATTATTACCTGTCAAACTTAGAATGTGAAAAGATGCACAGTGCATATTTTGAGGTTTGAAAACAAATTTTCCTATACATAAAATGCTACAGGTTGTGGAATTGCCTCTCTATTTCTGATCAAAAGTATTTGTGACAAACATTTTGGAAAGACACATGTAGTGAAGTTTTTTGAATGAAGATAACATGTGTTTATATTCATATCACAACGACTCTTATACATCTGTATATGCATATATTGGTATATAACTATTTATTGTTAGTATCATTGTTATTACATGTATATAATTATAGGTTTTGCTAAATATTATGTATACCTATATGTAGAATGCACACACACATATGTACCTTGCTATAAAACAATGCTTCTATAAATGAAGCATAATATTACAGGAGCAATTACTAAAGTAAAATATAACCTCCCTTCAGGAGTAACATTGGCTCATTTCTGTTGATAATTGGCTAGCTTCTTTCTAAGGCAGAAAGAGAATAATGGGGGTACCATTGGAGAAGAACATGGATTTGATTGATCTTTTATTTCTGCATATACTCTTAAAAATGTTTGGAGAAAATTCTGTCACTTCACCCTTCTCTACTAAGTGAGGCAGATGCTGCTTATCATATACACATACAAATAAATAAATCAAATGATTCATTTGATGGTAAAAAAATGAAGATCTCACTTAACACAGCCATTTAATTTTAACTTTACTACTTTCTGATAGCATAATGATGCAATAGGCTCAGGAAATCTAGATTACTGAAATGTTGTGAGAGCAAACACATTCACCTGGGGTTACTAGAATTAGGAGAATAGGAATTATAAACGAGTTCTTCTGCTGGTGTGGTGTACTCACATTTAAGTAAGTTATTAATTCTTGACTCCAGTAGATGTCTTGAATAACACAAAAGCAGGAACCATGTAAATACGACCAAAATATTGATTTCATGATGGATTGTGCAATTCATATCATGTCACCCATTTTCAGGGTCACCTTTCAAATGTGGATGCAACAGTTATGAAAGATACTTGGAAATTTTGGTCCTCCATTGCTTATGCATTCTGCTTTCTCTATCCATCATATTTAAATTTCAATTTAATTGCATTATATTCTGCTAGACAAAGGAAATATTTTCCTATCTCTATAAAGAAGCCATTAACTCGCTCAGTGTTTCAAGATATAAACAAGTGGGTCACATCCTTTACTTTCAAAGATTTCAGTTTATTAATAGCCTGAGTATAGAACAAATACATATTAATGATAGCATATTGATGTGAAAGTAATACAAACAAAATATGTAAAGACAATTTGAGACAGTTTTAAGACTGGATAGAAGTTGTGATCTTTCTGCCCTAGCCACTTGAGTGATGGGATTACAGATCTGTGCAAAAATGCACTACTAAGAACTTTGCAAACAATCAAGTAAAACATTGTCTAATCCAGTTACTAACTTTCTGTGATTCTTTTAATTCTATATGGTTGAAAGTATGATAGAATACAGATATAAAAATACTAATTTCCATAACTTTTTGCAATTATATACAGTGGCCATAAAATTATTTACAATAATACTAAATTCAGAAAAATACACAAGCAATTAGAATTTTCTGTTCTCATTGAAAAAGTAACAGAATTCATGTTTTTGTTTTTATAAAATTTCAATATTAAATAATGTAAAATAAAAATATCATCAGCTTTTAGGTCTAAACTCATTAATTCTTATAAGAAAAAGTGTGAAGAAACGTATAGTATTTTTAAAAATTACTATTTATTTTTTTATTTACTTTGGTCTTTTGAGATAGGGTTTCTTGAAACCTGTCTGTCCTGGAACTAGCTCTTGTCGACCAGGCTGGCCTCGAACTCACAGAAATCCACCTGCCTCCCAAGTGCTTCGAGTAAAGGCGTGTGTCACCACCACCTGGCCTAGAAAAATTACTAGTATTTTTAAGAAGATAAAACAATTCCTTAAAAAAATTGTTTCCAATTTCAGTTAGTCTCAATTTCAATTTCAATTGGCCTAAACTGTATTCTTATCTCCTCAGTTTGTTAGTGAACATATTTTACTCCAGCTAATGCTCTAGACATCAGAAATCATTTATTTTTGAGACATGACAGTCATAAGAAAGCAAGTAGCTGGAGAAGATTCACAATGTTGCTTCCAATTAAAATGCAGAATCCTTGATACATTTTATTCCAGGCATTATAATGAAAAATATCTCTGTATTTCAGATTAAAAACAATAGGTAAGATTATTGACTCACATATTTGTTGTGTTTTATGTGCTTTGGGGAATAATTCTCTTTAGATTCTTGTGAGTAACAAAAGTTTTTGTAATTAGGAAGAGGAACAAAGAACAATGGATATAAAACATGTATCATGTCTTTAGAAATTTTTCATTTTTTGTTTCTTACTCTGATCTTGTTTGGGAATCTTCATGAATACTGCATGGTATCTGTTTTCCATGTGGTTCAAGGAAATAAACACACCGCACTGCTGGAACAGTCTAGACAGAACTTTGCAACGAATTCCCACGTCGGGGCATGGATAAAGGACCTAGATACAAATTGACACCAGGTGGATACCTCGTTTGGTGAAGTAGGTAACCTCTGAATCTCTGGGAGAGGGAAGCAATACACTTGCCATACTAAGAAGCTGTGTAGATGACACTTCATTAATCCTGGCACAGCCAATTTACTGATGCACACTTCTAAAACCTAAAAGTAAATGGAAAATCTCTGTGTTCTCAAATACCTCTTCAGTCACAGGGATAGCAAGGAGGAAAAGAAGCCAACTTCATTGTTCATTCAGGCTTATTTGTGAACTACAAATTCAGTGTGGATAAGTACAGATTTAAAATTTAGAAAAAACCTAATAGATTAAACTTCAAAAGCATTTCATGTACCACAACCCAAAGACATTTTATTTCACTTTTTGGAAAACAGATCCAAAAAACTTTAGCATATTTTATAAGTTATTATAAAATCCCATATTATCTCATATTTAATAAAATATTGTGTCATTGCATCAGAATAATATATCAATGTTTTCAAAAGAATGAAATATATATGTGTGTGTGTGTGTGTGTGTGTAACCCAGTAAACTTTATATGAATAAGAATAGTTTCTACACTTTTTTCTTTGTCTACAAATTCTAATATTAAGAGCTTTTCAGTGTTCAATGTCACCTTGAATTTTGTTAACAGTCACTGGGTATATTCTCAACACACAAAGAAAATATACTGTTCCTATACTGTAAATCAACATCAAGTGTAAGAACACATCCTAAATCTCTTCAGAATATGTCTGGCGGATAAAAATCGACTGACAATATGTTTATAAGGAAGGCTTTTTTTTGCTTCAATTTACTCCTCTCAACATATCATCTGTTACTTTACTGTAAAAAAAAAGCTTCAAAACTAAATGCAAGACAAAATTTTGGAAATTTTAAGTTCTTAAACAAGACAAATTAAATGACAAGAAAATTGAAATGATATCTCAGTAAAACACAGGACCAAACGTGGAACCATCATCATTTAAGGGGAGATTAAACTTTGAAGCTATTAAAACATAATGGAAACAAAGCCTGTTGAATTCAAAGTCCAAACTATCTTGAGGATGGTTTTGAAAGAAACGCTGGTAGAATCTGCTGCTAGAAAGAAAAGTTTTTATGGGGACAGTGATTACGTTACTCCATGCTGAGCAATCCACTTGAGGCAAGCGGCTTGCCAATGACTTCGGTGGCTCTCAGAAAGGTTGTAGAAAGAGAAAACCTCAGTGCACACAGCTGTAAGCCTAAGACCCAAACTGTGGGCCAAAGCAGCTGGGAAAGCCTTGACAAAGCTGCTAGGACAATCGGAGACATCTTACGCTTTTGTGGAAAATATCTCCAATGAATGGTGTATACGTTAGTACTTTGAGGCAGTTCTGAGTTTCAGTATTACATTATTTTTGATAATGACATCTACTTGAAAATCTGGCTTTCCACTAATTTGCTTCCTAAGAACTCAGGACACCTGTAAAACATCTGTGGGATAGACATGAGGATATGCATCCAACAGAATTATAATATCAGGAACTTCTCCGTGAGCAATGTGGGCTTTGTGTTTAAGAGGCAAGCGGGTGTTGTCAGATCTAACTGATTTGATCTCTGTTAATTTATTTTAGCTCATGTACAAAGTAATAGGTTACATTATGACCTTTCCTAGACATGTATGTCTTATATTGTTCACATCTTTTCTCTAGTACCCTATTTTCCCCTTCTCCTTTCCGCTGCTGAGAAGCTGACTTGTTTTAAGAAGGATCTTTCGTTGTTTGTTACAGCGTATGCATGCTATGTAAAATTTGCTGATGCAGAAGTGTACCCTGGAGTGAGAACACGTTTAGATTTCCATAACAATGTATTATACAAAAGAGTGATGAGGTGTTACCATGTTATATCCTAGAATTTTATAAACTTAAATTCCCCAAATGTACTTAGTAATTCAGCCAGAAAAAAGTAATTAGAAAATGGTGTTTCTTCCTTCCTCTAAATGTTTTTTTTTTAAATTAAGAATAAAAACCACACTGGTTTTTATTAAATGTTTTGTATACTAGATCTTCAAGTTATAAGCTGTGAAATATCACATGTTCTCAAACAGATCAATCAACCACAACTTTTAGGCTTTTGAAATATTGGATACAAAAACAATCTTAGAGTTTTGTACTGTTGGAAAGTGTGGTGTGCTACGTTAGGACTGCTTCAAAAATTTATGCAGGATACATGATAGTTGTTCTAATCATGCCTGTTCTTGTCATAACATACCCCTACAAAAGGAACTTGCCCTATGGTTTTCTAGTTCAATGGGAAATCTTTAAGAGAAATCTCAATAGAAAATTGCAGCAGCTTTTTCCATCACATTCCCATGAAAGAGAGACAGTGAGAAAGACAGAGACACAGAGAAGGGGCGATAAAGAGAAAGAGGAGATAGAGATTGGGGGGAACAAAGAAAGAGAAAGACACCCCTCCCCACAGAGAGAGAGAGAGAGAGAGAGAGAGAGAGAGAGAGGGAGAGAGAGCGCAAATATGTGCCTACACCTTCTTTTGCTCAGATACTTTCTATATTTATACAGTAGTCTGGGACAAAAACCCAGGGAATAATGCCACTCAAGTAAACAGGGCCTTTCCACATTAATTAAAATAATCAAGGAAATTCCTTACAGACATTTCCATAGGCCACTCTTACTTAGAGAAGATCTCATTGCAACTTTCTTTTTAAAGGACTCTGTGTTGTGTTACATTGATAATTAAATCTAACCATGACAGCTATACAAATAAAACTACCTGTCTTCATGTCTAACCATTCCTCTCTTGCCGTTCTCTGAATTTCTTCTAAAGCAATGATAAAATGAGGTTAAAATCTACTAGCTAAAAATTTGTAGAAATAAATTGAGGAGAAAATTTTATTCTTCTAGTAGACACCCTAAAAATGTGGTGTTTAATACATACATGGTATATATGTTATTATTGTAGATGTTATTCAGTATATATGAAAGAAAATATGAAAGCTTTTAAGCATCTTAACAGTGTAGTGGCTATTCTTGGCTGTCAGCTTGACTACACCTGGAATTAAGAAAGAAAGCTAAGTGGTTGGCTACACCTGTGAGGGAATTTTTCTTAATTAAATCACCTGATGCAGGAAAACAAAATTTTAATCTGAATCTTTTGAAGTGGAAAGGTACATTTTTAATTCAAATCCTTTGAAGTTGGAAGATCCAACTTTAATCTGGGCCATACCTTCTGGTAGCAGTCTATATAATGACATGGAAGAAGAAAGCTTTTGCTCTTTACCAACTAGTTTTTCTTGTCTCTGGCTGAAATTAGAGCCTACTTCTTCAGGATTATGGCATCTACTGAAGACTAGCTTATGCATTCTGCCTTGTGAACTGACCAATTTCTGGATGTTGGGAACTTCCTTTGGTAGACAGCCATTGTTGGACTAATTGGACCATAGCTTTTACGTCATTCTAATAAATTTCCTTCGTATATATGTATGTATTCACACACACACATATATTCACACACACATATACATATATGAATTATACATGTGTATACACACACAGGGATAGATACTGTGTGTATGTGCTTTTAGAAACATTAAAGTAATATGTGACTCCATCAAAGAGAATGGTGCACATTGAGAGAGGTATTGCTGATAATTGCTGTTACCATGCCATAAGCTTGAAAAAACAAAAGAGAATCTCAAAATATTTAAGGATCAAAAGTGCCACAGTATTGGCAACATCTCTCAGAGAGGACACAGATGTGCTTCCAGAACATTGTTACTAGCTGTCATTATGACAGCAACTTGCAATAAGCCACAGTCACCTGCAGCTGCTCCAAAGAGAAGCCCATTGAGTCTGCTGCAGAGAGCTCTAGAAAAACAGCTGTTACTACTACTGTTGGACCCAAGCCATCCAAACGTCGACCTGGGGATCTGCACTTGCCTCCTATTTACAGGGCTGTTTTCCTGGTCATAAAAGCAATGGTTTGCCCTTTACTCTCAACTGCCAGTTGCCCTCACTGAAAGATGAATTTGAAGTTAATTTGCAAATGAGTTAAGATGATATAGTTCATTGCTTTCATTTCTTTTATAGATCACAGTAGAGAAACAATAGAACTAACAGTTTGACAACATGTGATGTGGGATTCCCCTCTGTAGGCTGTGAATATGTTTTACTACCATGGGTTAATAAAAAAGTTGCTTTGGGCCAATGACTTTGGAAATCTGAACAGAGATATTTAGAAAAAGTAGGCAAAATCAGAGAAACGAACTTTGTCCGGTGGCGACACATGGATTAATAGAATTGGGTTAAGATGTAAGAGCTAGCTAGAAATATGCTTACGGTATTGGCCAAACAGCATTGCAACTAGTATAGTTTCTGTGTGTTTATTTTGATTCTGGGCAGCTGGGAAAAGAATGAGCAGCCTCTGCCAACAAATTGGCATGTCCACATGGGCTGACTATGTCCCCATAAAATCTGAAAGAGTTTTGGAAGGAATTCTAAACACAAAATAAAGAGTTTAGCACAATTTTTTTGATAGCCACAGTTCTTTTTTCTTTTTTTTTATGGATGAGCTCGTGGCAAACAGGGGCACTGCAGCTCCTTTAAGAGAGCTGTAGTAAAAACTCCATGGCATCTTTAAAAACTGCAGCTTCCTGGTTTGCTATCATGAACAGCTCTTTTGGGAGGTCCTGCTATGGATCATTTAAATGGGGTTTGTGAGCAGAATGCTACAACTTGCTTAATGGCAGCATAGACCCGCTGTGTGCCTGAAAATGGGGCTGTGAGCATGGCTCACGCTGAACATCTGCACATGACTCTGCCGTGTTGGATTGGGTGGAGACACAACTGCTTAACAATTAAAAAATAAAAAAGCATGCCTGGTCAGAAAATAATTAAAGAAATTCACCCAATGAAGAAAAATTCAGATGAAGAACATTTCTAAACGGGTCACAGTGTTAGGCAAATGTACATAGGCTTGAGAGACAGAGGAAAGAGAAATAGAGAGTTACAAGAAAGTAAATGATTTAAAAAATAAAAAAAACTCTTTAAAGAGACAGAGTATAAAGAGTCATAAATTAAAGGAGTAAAAAAAATAAGCCATGTAAAGATGGAAAATACACAGAGAGTCTGGATTATTTATATTACTGTGTTTTCTTTGAATTTTTGACTGTGAATGAGCTAAGTACAGAGAGGTATTTCATTGTACAGGCTGCAAAGCTAAGCCAACATATATACTTTAAAGGAATTGTGAGTTCAAAATTTGGGTCTAAGGATGTTGCTTTGGAAGAGAGTTTCTGCTTTTCTTTCCACGGAGTATGAGAGTCTGGATTCTTTCCAAACTAATGTAGTTTTTTGAGTCAAAACAACCCAGAAGGTGTCTGTGAGTACCCAAAAATACTTTGTCCAACAAAAAGGAGGGGACAATTTGCAGAGAACTACACCCAAATACTCAAATATTGTTTATAAATGTTTCTTTACATTTAAAAGGGGATATGCTATAAAGATGAATACTTTACATCGGTATGGGTCTTGTTGTATTGATACAAATTTAAGGGCAATTTTATTATATATATTTCTGCTTTTAATTAAGGTATTGCGTTTGTGCAGCTCATTAAAAAAGTAATGTATAATTAAGAAATACAGGTTAAGAGTCATTCATTTCTAATACTCAAGCTTGTAGTCAGTTTAGTTAGGTTTTCTAGATGTACGGAGATATATTTAAGATAGATAGGTAGTTTTCAAACCTTTCAAATACTAACAGAATATGGCATTATAATGTTTTAAGAATTTACAACTTTTTGTGACAATGAGACTCATCTGCTCCTTGCAGTACCAATCTACTTCAAGAGGAAGATGGGCATCGAAGAGGCTCCTTATGGAGTTTTCTAGCTACTTGGGCAAGAAACTGCTCTTTCCTGGACTCCTTGATGTTATGCTGTATGAACTGGACATGTAGGACCACAAAGAAATGACTGCTGGACTTGCCTACAGTTGAGATTGTCCTTCGGGGTTATTGCTTCATGAAAGAGTCTGTTAGACATTCTGCAGGACATGGAAGTAAGTGACTGATAAACTGCCAATAGAGACAGAACTGTCTTTCAAATTTCCAGCTTCATGGAAAAACTCTGCTGGATACTATGGACCTCTAGGCTGAAGATGAATGCCCCAATGTTACAGAAAAACCACTCTCCAGATGGTGAGATATCTCTTTCAGTTCTAGAGTTTTGGAAGTTGTTTAAAATTCACTTCCTGTTTACCTAGGTAATATATCCTTCTAGAGTCTTTCGCATAGTTGAAAAATAGATAGTTATAATTATAGTTTTCCTTAGATATGATAAAAGATAAAATAGATCAATATATTTAGCTATAATTATTGCTTGATAACTATTTTGTTGTATATAAACTTGTTATATTAAAGTTAAAATCTTCCTTTTTTATTTAGACAAAAAAGGAGTGGTGATATCAGATTCCTCTCTGTATGCTGTAAATATGCTTTATTGACATTGGTTAATAAAAAAACTGTTTGGGGCCAATGGTTTAGCAGAGCAATGCCACTTGAAAAATCTGAGCATATATGTGTATATATATATATACATATATATATATGTATATATNTATATATATATATATATATATAAAGTAGGTGGAGTCCGAGAGACATCATGTAGCTGCTGGAGGAGACAGATGTTGGAAATTGCCTGGTAAATCACAGCCATTTTGTGATACACAAATTAATAAAAATGGGTTAATTTAAAATGTTAGAGCTAGCTAGAAATATGCTTAAGCTATTGGACAAACAGTATTGCAATTAATATAGTTTTTGTGTGTTTATTTCAGATCTGGGTGGCCAGGAAATGAACAAGCAGTCTCTGCCAACAAACATGGAACACATGAAATCTATAATTTCCAAGAGGTCAGTGTGCTGAAGTGGTAGCACCTGGGATGATAACTAGCACCTAGGAGAGACAGTAGGAGTCCTTCTTTCTGACACATTCTCTCTCTTTGTATCAGTGTGACAGTATCTCCTAATATATAAATTTACATGAAAATACAGTTTATCTATGAATACATGAATGTATCTTAAATATTCATTTACTGTTTGATTGTAGCAAATTTCGACAGCATGTTGGTTCTATAGTCAGTGTTCCCTAAAAGATGAAGTGTGGATAATGAAGAAAGAGAAAATTATTTGTTTCAAGCCATGGTTAGTATACTACGGTTATGTAAGTGCTTTAAATGTGATATACAAAAAAGTGTTTTTATCTCCCAACAAAAGAAGATTTAATTAATCATTATTCCAGTGTAATAATTCATGCTCACTAGTTGAATTAGTTAGAAATGCCAAGCATATCCTTACTCAAAAATATCTCACAATATCCAAGCACATCAGAGCATGAACTACGGGAAGCGAATTCAAAGTGTGATGAGGGAGTTTCCTTTGAATACAAAAGGTAGCTGTGCTGCAAGATTATTCAGCACAGCACTGAAGGGGGAAAGTCAGCCTAATCAAACAGCAACATCAGAAAGAAAAAGGAGTAAATACAAGCACGGTAAAAGGATAAGAAAAATGAAATCTTATTGGACAAAAGCCAACCTTGACTCTGAAGGACTTGTTTCACAACAAAACAGAAAAGTCAAAGTCAAGCAAAAACACCTGAATGAAAAACCAGCATGAAATTTGGATGTTGGATAATTGAATGTTGGAAATTTGCATGTTGAAATGAATTATTAAGCTAGAGATATTGTAAAAACAGTACAAATATGGTAGAAATTGTATCAAGTTAACAAAAGCCAATAAGAGCAACATAACATAAAGAAGAAGAATTAACTCTATTATTTGTGTGTTGTTATTTCGGGGTATAAGCTAGCCGTGTGGGAGCTGGGCTGG
>LOEQ01010848.1:18752-31077 GCA_001685075.1 Bramus lutescens | reverse complement strand
ATTTGTGTGTTGTTATTTCAGGGTATAAGCTAGCCGTGTGGGAGCTGGGCTGGACGAAAAGCAGGGCCCGCTCCCCTCCTATTACTTCAGTGACCAATAGAGAAGAGATTCATGAAATTTAATGAGAAATATTATCTCAGCTATAAAATTAAAAAATAACAGATATGGCAAATGCAAACCAAAACAAACAATGGAGAATGAAAGGGTCATAGAGACTATCACAAAATACTAGTCAAGCACATAAAGAGTTAAAATACATCCAGGCATGAATAATAAAGATAACATTCAATAAGACAGCGTTTAATAATTTAAAAAATTATTCGATGCATTGAAGGGTACCAGTAGCCACCTATGTCATCCAATTTAGAGTAATTATCATCAGTAATAAAATGCAGTCTATGAAATTTAATTTCATAGTTGAAGGCAAAATTTTAAGACCTCTAGGAAGATGATCAAGTAACTTTCAGTCCTCAGTGTGTTAGCATAGCAACAAAATTTGATCATAAAACAAGGCAGAGGAAAAGAACTTTTGTGGTCAGGTGCACAAGAAAGATAACCTCAAATAATGCAAGCTGTTTGCATGATATATAGTTTGTATTACAAATATATCACAATTTCTCTTTTTAAAATCAAATTAATTGAGTATCATAAAGGCTGATTTTCTAGATTATGGGATATTAGTAAAACATGTTCTGAATTGAGAGCAAAAGCATCTGAATAATACTATCATTTTCATTAGTGTCAGTTTGAATGACCTTGCAAAATTAGTTCTTTAAAAATTTATTAAAATAGGAACATTTCTGTTTTTATTTGAATTATATCAAATATTATTTGTATTAGTAATTTTAAAATAATTAAAAAAAATCTCTTCAATCTAAGGTGTTAAAGGTTTCCCTAATATTTCCTTCAAAGTGACATACTTTCAGATCTCTTACTGAAGTCTGTATTAGTTCATACAATGTGATAGATACTAATCTAGTTTCATGCTTCTCTTTGTGGCTAAACTGTTTTCTCTACATCATTTATTGGAGAATATTCTTTTAATAATTTTGTTCTCTTCACTTTTATTGAGAATTGTTAACAGCTATATTTCTAGACTGTCTGTTTTGTTGTGCTGGTCTACATATCTCTTTTTGTTCCAGCACCGCTCAAGATTTGTTTCTATTATCCCATAGTGTTTTATGAAGCGACTACTGTGCTGTCATTAACCTGGCTCTTTTTTCTTTTTAAGGATTGATTTCAATATTCAGGTTATGGTGGATTCCTAAGAATTTTAGAATTATTTCCTCTATATTTGTGGGGAAATGCTATTAGTATTTTGATAAAGATTGTACAGAGTCTTTAGAAAACATTGAGTACAAAATACAAACAGAGAAGTATTCAAAATAAAAGGAATGTGCATTTGTTCCTTTACCTTCCTCATTCTCAAGGATGAGATCATGGTAAGGCATCTGCTACTTATCCATTCATGTGTGTGAAACACCATGACCAAGACAAGCTAGTAAAGAAAATATTTAATTTGTGTCTCATGAATCTATAGGGTCAGAGTCTGTGACCGTCATAGAGGGGAGCAAATCCTTCAGCAGAAAGGCCTGCATTATGTTGAAGCAGTAGCTGTGAGTGTACATCTGATCTACAATCATGAGGCAAAGAAAGAGTGCTAATTAGGAATTGTGTGTGCTTTTCCCACCTCAAAGTTTACCCCCCACCGAGTGATAAAGCTGTGCCAATAAGGTCATACCTCCTTCTTTTGTCAAAGTTTCTACCAACTGGGAAACAAACATTCAAATATATAAACTTATAGAGGTCATTCTTATTCAAACCACCATTCCACTCTGGTATTTATAAGCTTGTAGCCATATCATAATGAAAACACATGTTGTCAAACTTCAAAGTCCCCATCGTCTTTCAGTACCAAGACTGCTTATTCTGAGACTCAAGGCAATCTCTTAATTATGACCACAACAAAATAAAATAAGTGAAAAACAAAAACACAAATTAAATACTTCCAAAATGCAGTGACACAAGCTATGCATTACCATTTCAGTGGGGAGGAAAGGAGGCATAGTGAGGGAATGGTGGTCTTAAGAAAGACTGGAAACTGTAAGGACAAACTCCAAGTCCCATAGCCATTTTTCTCATATCAAAGAGTTATCTCCAACTTCTTCCAGCTTTGGTTACTCTAACACACTTCTGTGTCTTGGTCTGGCTACACTCTATTTACAGCTCTTCTCAACAGACATTCTACACTTCTGGCATTGCCAGCATCCTTGGGTCTCTGTAACAATCCATGCAAGGTCACCCGTGACATTGGCCTAGCTTATTAGCTTTTCTGGATGATTGAGAGAGATGACAAAACCCCATTATGCTGGTATCCTTCATAAGTCTGCAGCCTGTTTGAGATGGAGCCTAGTCTCCTCCTTGAATTACATTTTTATAAGTTCTGATTTGTTGTTACTCTTTAGGAAGCCGTAATTCCTTTGACCTGTTCTTCTCCAGGGTTGCGGGATTAGTCTTGAGAGCCCTGAGAGTCCCACGTCCTTTATTCCATTTCTCCTTATCTCACTGAGCATAAGGCATAGCGCCAGCATTAAATCAAAGTTGATTTTGTGAAGTAATTTTGTAAGTCTAAACATCAAAGCTAAATTCCAAAGTTGATGGTATAGTGGTGCCTTGAGAGGAGGGGGAGATGGGAGACATGCAGTAATCGGGAGATCTGAACTCACGGAATTATAGTGGTGATATTTCAATCTTTTCCCTTCACTGTCCTGAGTAGGTCAGGATGTCTGCTCAAGGAGAGAATGAGAGTGTGTCAAAAGACTGCACGTTCACATTAAGTGTCTCATCCCACTCTGTAAGCTTACTCAATGATCTTCCTTAAAGATTCATACAACCCGTTTGGACATTGGTCTTTATGATTCATATAGTGACGCATTATTCCCTTTGGTAGGTAAAACTAATTCTGGCCAATCTTTGAAAGGGATTGATGGCATCTTTGTGAAACACCAACAGCCTGAGGAAAAATTTAGTTGAATACTGGCTGCAACAGTATCTCTGAAAGACAGGTAACTCTGCTTTGCTGTAGCCCAATAGCTCCAGCTTCATAGTCCTATGTCATTTCTGACTCTTGATGCTTCGTTTTCATGTAGGGTTTAAATAATTGAATCATGTTTTCTAAAATCTTTTCTCCCCAACTTGTAAAAGTCAGATATTTTCCATTGTTCTGGGGATTTCTCTAAAGATTCTTTCTTCCCTGTGTTTCTGTTCATCGTTCATCTTGGCTGTCATCTTTTTTTGCCTACTTCAAGCTATCACACCCCACGAAGAGTCTCTTTTTAAGGCTCAGTCCTGTCTTTGCAAAGATGATGTACTATCTTTTCTTTCTCAAAATGTTCTCCATCTCAAGGCTCAACCACGACCCCTGTCATGATCACCAGGTTCTCTCTCCTCAGAAGGCTCAGTTCTCAAGGAGAATCCTATGTCAAATTTCCTGAATAGATCCCTGCCACTTCTCCATTTTCTTCAAGCAGCCATATGTCTGTTGCTTAAAGCCACCTACCTGAAAGGCAGCCATTACCGACCTACAGGATCTCATTCATCGTTTAAATAGTGTGGTTGCTAATAGGCTTAGATGGCTATGAACCTTTTTATTTTATATTAGAGAAAATAATTTCACGCTCTTTATAAGCTCTATTTGATTGTTGCTTAATTTACTCTTGTACTTCTTCAGGAAACAATGGCTTTTTCTTGAAGTGCTTGTTGGAGCTGGACTTTAATGAGTGTTACTGTCCTTCTTTGAAGACTATCTCCTTCACTTTTAGAGAATTAAAATGCTCTCATATGCTGCTGGAGAGATGGCTCAGTGGTTAAGAGCATTGCCTACTCTTCCAAAGGTCCTGAGTTCAATTCCCAGCAATCACATGGTGGCTCACAACCATCTGTAATGAGGTGTGGTGCCCTCTGGCCTACAGACATACACACAGACAGAATATTGTATACATAATAAATAAATAAGTATTAAAAAAATGCTCTCATGTGTACCACTTATGGCTTTTGTGTTGGGATGACATTAAAGATGAGAAAGCCCTGGAATTTTAACCTAATATTTCTTTGCACGGGGGGTTGTACATGTTCATGTCTGTGTACACGCAGATGCAAGAACCTCTGCCTGTGCATATGCCTGTTGTCACTAGACATAAATTTTGGGATGTTTCCCTGAATTTATCATTTTTCTAGGCCAGAAAACTCCATGGATTATCCTATCTTTATGGCCTTGGCTGAGGATTCAGATGCTCATGGCTACACCTTGCTTCCATATAGGTGATGGATATCTGGATGTAGGTCTTCATGCTGGCACAGCAAGCACTTTACCCATCTAATGACCTTTGCAAACTTTGATGGTTTTTAACATGGACAGAGCCATAATCAAGAGGAAAGAAGCAACTTTGTTTAAATGTCTAAACATGAGATAGAGCACAGTGACAGTTATGAAAAAGTACATAAATGAAAAGAAGGGTTAAAGGGATAGATGAACTACATTTATTTAAATAATTTCTCAGTTTCCGGCTATGCTCCTTCTTATGCCCAGTTTAGGAATCAGTCAAAGCAGAGTTTCTAATCCTCTTGTTTACTGAGCCTCTAAGATCTCTGTGTGCATCTTACTGGAAAGAAAATAATCAGACAGGTGATGTTTACTTTCTGGCTTTATCTGAACCTGCTTGTTTTCCTCTGTATAATCAGAGGGTTTAAGACACAGCTTTCCTTTCACATGAGTAATTTTTACCTCAGAAACAGTCTTGAAGCACTTCTTCTGAAGTACAGAGATCTGTAAGCAATGCCATACTAGCCTTCAGGGACATGCAACATTAATATGGAAGTCTGACTGTGTTTTCTTTGAAACTTTTTTTTGGCACCTTAAGTCTGAACACACTGGCGAGACACAGTTAGATTATTACATTGTTATAAATACAAAAATTGCTTTGGCTATCTTTTTGGACACAAACCATAAATTGTGAATTAGTTTATTTAGTAAATCTCTATTAACAGAAGTCTTTACAAACACTCATACTAGGATTCAATGGGATCTTTATTTATTATAATATGCTTCAGGGAATAATATAAAATTGGATACAGGCCAAATTATTCAGCAGCAAATGAATCTAAAATCTAGAGTTTGAGTGGTTACAACATTGTTATTTCCCATAAATGGACATTTCTAAATGGACTAGAGAATAAAAGCACTTATTTTCAGACCACTCACTAGTTAATTATCAAAGCAGTCTTTTGCTTTCCTACCCCATAAATAAATGATTACAATTAAGATAAAGGAGTATTAGTAATTTATGTCTTCTCAAAATGTCTCTGATAGCATGAACATTTGGAACTCTGATTTACATTGAGCCCAGCTTATGTTTTTTTTCCTGTCTGTGTTTCATAAAAGTGGGTTAATATGATTTAAGATTTGTTAATGTAAACATTTGGTGAATTGGCATCTACTTTGAACAGAGTAGCATTGCTTGGGTTATGGTTTTTAAATTTTGAATTTTGTCTAGTTCAATATATTTATATTTTGCCCACAAGATGTCCTCTTGACTTTTTTTGTGACTTATATAAGGGTGGCTCAATTTTCATGTATTGATTTTCCAAGACTGATTATTTTTTCACTTTTAAAACTTTTTAGATTATATTTTAATATCAACATTTCTCCTTTCACTTTCTTATATCTGAACCTTCCTATATACCTCTCCCAACTTTCCTTTAAATTTGAGGTCTCTTTATTTATCAACTGTTATTGCATCATCTATGTATTTATGTGTACATATATTTATTCCTGAATATAGCCCAAAGACTCCAGATAATGCTACATGTATGTATGTTTTCAGGGATGGTAGTTTAGTACTGGACAACCAATTGGTGGGCTCTTCCCTTAGCAGGGCCAACCATCCTGATCCCAGCTTTATTCAGTAGTCTGTAGTTTTGTTTCTATATGGTTGAGGACTTGTTTTCCTCAACCACTTGAAATGTGCCTTGGTGTCTTCCTATTGAGCTCAGGTTTGGGTAGCTATGGTGTTGGGACATTGCAGGATTACTAGGAGACAAATTATCACAGCAAATCCCCTCATCCTTTGACACTTACACTCGTTCTGTCCCTTTTCTATATGGTTTCCTGGACCTTAGAAGTGAGGGTGTTTTATAGATGTATCCATTGGCACTAGGCTCCACGACTCTGCATTTTGGCTGGCTATGGATTTATGTAGAGGCTTTCATCTGTTACCAAGAGAAGTTTCTTTGAAGATGGAGAAAGACTACACTTGCCTGTGGGTATAAAGACAAATGTCTGCAACCTGTCGTTATTTGGGATTATTATGCTTTAGTATATTATTGATTATAGATTCTCCTCCAATAACTATGATTTCAGTAACACTGATCTGTTATTCAGGTTTCAAAGGGGAGCTTCTTAGGGAGGAGAAGACAGGAAAATACAGGAGAGAGTGGTAGGAGGGTAAAGAGAAATAGCAGGATGCAATTTAATCCAATAGGGGAATTTGGAAAGGGGAGGCTCCTTAAGGAAGGGAGACTGAGCTAAATACACCAGAAGATGGGAGGTAGGTAAAGTAACCATATGGATGGACAAAAACAAATCTCACAAGGAACCATACTATTAACTATTTACCTAGAAGAAAAAGACTATAATGCACACAATTTGGTATATTAAAATACATGTATAGTCTTAATGAACTTTTCTCTTCTGGAATGATGGTGCTCCATGCAAAACCCAAAGATCATCAAAAAACAAAACAAAACAAAAAACAACAACAAAAACATGCCAGATATAATAAAGCTTTCCTCTAAATGTTGGTCAGGAATTTCTAAGAAACTATCAAAACATACAACTTCTTGCCTTTGGTCAACCCCAGAGGTGGAAGTTAAGATACCATGCACTTCAGAAAGAGGGCTCAGAGATCTCTGAGCTGGAACTGACCTGAATGCCCCTCCTGAAGGACTAGCTTAGAACAGAAGACACCTTGCAAGCTTCTGACTGAAGGAAGCAATGAACAATTCTACTGTAGTGGCTTGATTGAGAATGTCTCCCACATGCTGATATATTTAAATGCTTAGTTACTAGGGAGTGGAACTGTGTGACTGTATTAGAATGGTTAGAGGTGTGGCCGCATAGGAGGGAGTATGTTGTTTTGAATAGGCTTTATGAGGTTTCAAAAGCTTACATCAGACTCAGTCTCTTTCTCCTCCTGCTGCATTGGATCAGGATGTAGAGCTCTGTGCTTCTTCTCCAGCACAACACGTCCCTGCTACTGTGTACTCTGACATAATGATAATGGACTAACCTTGTAGGCAAGCCCTCAATAAATGCTTTCTTTCACACAAGTTGCCTTGGTCATGGTATCTTCATAGCAATAGAACAATGACTAAGACATCTGCAGAGCTGTGATGTCTATGAACCACATCAATGACCAGAATGTCACAAAACCTTACAGTGCAATAGTGGCACCACATACCATGGTCGTAAACAACAGCTCTCTTTGGGACTTAAGACCTTCTTAGCAAGAGGGAGGCCATGTCAGATTGATTCATAAAGTGGAAGTTATTTTTAATGCACAAATACACATCATATTTTGTATTATTTTCACTTCGTTAAGGTGTGATTTATGGCCCAGAACGGTCTATAATGGTGTCTTAGCACACTTGAAGAAATACAGTATTCTGCATTTGGTTTGATAAAAGTCTCAGTTAGGTCTGTCTGGATATTGGTTCATAAAAGAACATATTAATTTCAGTTCCAGAAAGGAATCATATCTGTACAGAAAACAAAAGGAGAACAAACTGAAGCATGTTGGAAGTTAATTACTTTTCTTAAGCCTTCAAAGCAAAAAATAAAGACATAGAACAAATTTAAAGAGAAGATGAGCTTTAAGATTTTAACAATAAGGCAGGGATAAAAAGAAATCACACACTGGAAAAAAAAGAGACTCGGGATGTGAATTTATCTGAAGGGCAAGTGCATCTTCCGCTATTTCCACAAACAAAACTTCATTATTTGGAACAAAGGACAGAGGTTAGTTGGAATCCTATACTCACCAATCATTTTTTTCTCACCAATCATTAAATCAAAGATTTTCTTAGCTGACCATTCAGACTTTAAGAAAACTAACAACAACAACAACAACAACAACAAAACAACAAAATACAGCAGAACAAAAGAAACACGTTCTTTAAGAGGTACAGGTCTGTGGGCTGTCCACGGCTGCACACTCATTCTTCGCTTTGTGAGCCACAGAGGAGAGACTCAAGGCTGGCCTGGCCTTCTTTGCCTCCTCCTTATTCGTTGCCAAATAGCACTAAGTAGTGCATGAGGCAGCAGGATTCCCTCTTGTCACTCACGTGAATGCTGCTGCTTTTATATTCTTTTTCCTACCTAACACCCAAGCTTATATTTTACATTTTATTTTGGTAAACTGGTTGCTTGCCTTTCTGGCTTTGTATGTTTCTGTATTACTCAGAGACAGCACCAAAAATAAGCAATTAAAACTATGTAAGAATTTGATCTGGATATTTGGGTTCTAGTTCAACTTAAGTTGTATTTTTGCCCTGTAGTTAGTGAACTGTCTGTGCCATGTTTACTGTTGACAAATGTCCAAAGCACTGTAAAGAAAGTGTGAACACATCTTTTCTGGTGTCACACATTCCACTCATCCAGTGGAATTTTCTCACAAAAAGCAGGAGACACAGAACCTCACACCAATGACTTATTAATGTCTTTTACATAGAATTTTATAAAAATCTGTCCTTTGCAACCACTTCTACACTGGAATATGAAGTTGTATCTAACCATTTCTCTTGATACTCACTTTCAATGACTATAAAGACGGAGAAAGAGAGTTTTACGCTATTTATCATAAAACGAGGAGAATTCTTTGCTTTTAGTATTTCCAGATCTTACTCGTTAGCATATTATTCATTACTTGGACAAATGAACCTAAAACCACCCAATAAGTGGTACTGACTATCAAGGTCATTGTAGTCAGTATTATTTTATATTACACTGACCTATTATGTGTCAAAATAATTAATGAGTCCCCAAATGTGTCTCTTTTGAGTAGTTTTCAGCACCAAAAGCAAAATAAAGTCAAGGAGCTAGTCCCTGAACTGTGACACATGGCATTCCGGCCATCTGGGATCCTAGCTCAATGGTCTCCAAGATCATTTAT
Source organism: Bramus lutescens (assembly GCA_001685075.1). Lineage (NCBI taxonomy): Eukaryota > Metazoa > Chordata > Mammalia > Rodentia > Cricetidae > Bramus > Bramus lutescens. The sequence continues at coordinate 21,850 of LOEQ01010848.1, read as the reverse complement.
CTCATTTCTACCTTCACAGAATGACACTCACTCTAAATAGAACCCCTTTCTTTCTACTCCTGTGAACAAAGACGACTTTAACTACATTCAACCAGTGCAATATATCCACAGTCCAAATGTTTTAGAAGCCTTTTCTAATGATCTTTCTCTGAAGTTATTTTGTGCTTATGGTCTAAAAATACATATTTTCTTTTTACAAAATATGATGTTTATATGAACATAGGAACCAACGTTTTGTTCCCTGCCAAGCATAGAACTAACCATGGTACATGAAACATCAGAAACCGGATCACACAAACCCTCTCTAATTTGGAGAATCCATATCATGACAGTCTTAAGATAATCAAACATTGGAAAACAATCTGATGGTTTGTGACAATCAAGAGGAGCCTGGAAAGAAATGTCTGCTGAATGCACTGAGACACAGGATTTGGTATCTGGGATGGAAACAAAAGGCACTGTGTGACAAAAAAAAAGAGGCAGCTAAATGAAGCGATGGCTTCGGTTGCTAATGACACGTCCATTCTAACACTTCAGCTGTGGAGTGTATTGTACCAGGACTGTGAATGAAGGAACAGATTATGAATTTCTACACAGGGCCTCTCTACTAGATTCACAACTCTTCAGAAACCACTTCAAAATAAGGTTTAGTTTCTTTAAATAAGCACTTATGTGACACATGAAATAAAGTACGAGACATGTGATATTGGCATTCGTTCACTAGAAACCTTTTTAGACCTCTGCAGTGTCCAAAGTAGAAGGGTCAGAATATCCCATGGGTCTCAAACATGCACCAACTGCACTTATACATATGAATGGATTTGTATGTATGTAAGTATGCATGTATGCAAGTGTGTTGTTTTTAATTAAGGTCTTCTATTACCAATACTCAGGATTCAGATATTAGGGTGAAAACCTGATAATATTACAGAAGTAAATGCGGAGTGACCAGTAGATCTTTCCTGCTTTACCAGAGACCCAGCAAGAGCTCTCTCTCCACATATCCCAGATCAAAGAGAGCACAAAATCTCTGTCTCTCCCCATTTCTTCCTGGGTATCTTTATCCATATTCCTGGCTTTCTTAAGGCTAATTACAGTCAGTTAGTTGCTCGCTTCGTTCCCTGATTCAAAGTTAACTTTACTAACACAGTCTTGGGGTGTCACAGTGTGATGGCAAATCCTGTAACATGTGTTAATCAACATAATAATAATTTTCAATGACAATATTACTTTAGCTTTTCCCCACATGCGATTTTTTTTTAAATAACCATTACTCTCCTGTCTTTGAACTGATTTTGAATCCTGAATTTACTCTTATTACTGTTTTGTCTCATTTTGAGACAATCTCACTATGGAGCCAAGGCTGCCCATCCTCAACCTCAGGACCATGATGTCCAATTCCTCTCTGCACATGAGGTATATTTGTGCCACCATGCAGGCTTAATCTGAGTTTATTTCTTTTTCTTTCTTTTTTCTTGTCCGAATTAAGTTTTGTTATTGCTTACTAGAAAATTTTGTTTCATTTTTCTTCAAAAGTGTATTTGTATTGTCTTATTTAAAGAGCTCCATTTGTTAGCTATATTACTTTCCTTGGGCTCTGATAACAAAAGCAACCACTAACCAACTGTGACTTAACCACCCGAAAAGCCGCATCTCACTGTGCAAATGCTGGGAAAACATGAAGCAGATGTGCCAACAAAGAGGCTGCATTCTGTCGTGTCTTCTCTCAGCCTGTGGGTGACCACTACCTTTCTGTGTGCTCACCTGACCTTTCCTTTGTGCATGATTTCATAAGTGGGAAGTGAAAAAGTCAGAGCATGTTCACACATCTTTTCTCATAGTGACACAGTTTTCAGCAGGGACCCACCTGCACAATCTGTTCACTCATAAGTTACCTCCTTACAGGCTTTACCACTGTGGCAATGGCAGGGATTGAGGAGCATTTACAAATGAGACTAAGGCATCAGTGTGAGGATTTTGATCATTACATTATCTCATATAATTGTTTTCTAAATACAGTAGTTTTAATGAAGAACATTACCTGATTCAAGGTTTTACTTTGAACGTATGATGTCCTTGAATATTTGCTTTTCTGTTCTGAAGCTCACGGGCAACTTTATTAGATTTTAAGAGGAACCACTCTAGACAAACTATAAATCTTCACAGCTGCCAGCAGCAGCGAGATGGAGAAGACAAAGAGAGAAAGCCTTGCTCTTTGCCGTGGAAACTGACAAGCGGCCACATGCCAAAAGGGAAGAGAGGGCTTCAGGGAAAGGATGAAAAAGCACCGCATTCCAGGGAAAACATTCCCAGCCTTTAAAATGTACTCTCAGAGGTTGGAAGCAGGATGAAGTTATTTGTTGTCCTTTTATGTTCTCTGTCTGTTTCTTTCTTTGTTTTTCTTCCAGTGAGCTAGTAGGTAATGAGTTGGCAGATTAATTGTCGCTCCAAGGTCGTGCATTTTGTCTAGGACACAGTAAGCAGGGTGGAATGCAGACATCCCCTTCTCTACATGATGGAAGGTTTCTGCAGACTAAACCTTTAGGCAGTATAAATAGCATGCTGGTACCTACAATTCTTTCTGACGGAATAAACTAGCATTTCGGTTTGAGTCACCTTGAAATCTACTGATTTCCCGACTCTGCCTTCCAGAGTTAGTGTGCATTGGACTACAGGTCTCTCATTATTTACCAATGGGTTTGTCCCTTGATATCTTCATGATAACAGAATTCAAGTATGAGACTTGCCTGCCAGTATATACCAGTGGGCACAATTTCTTGTCTTCTGTTGTAACAGATTGCTGGAGATTAGTATAAAGAACAAAGATTTATACTTTACAATCTGGCGTCCATCTCTTGGAGGGCTCTTTGCATTGTACTATCTCATTATAATTAGGATAAAAATAAAGAAATCAGACTGTGAGCCACCAACTGTTTATTAACTGTGTCATTAATCAATTGATGAGTAACCTGGGTTTGTTGCTTTAGGCACTAAGATTTTAACACATGGCTTCTGGAGTACCTAGTTAAATCAGTGCAGCTCCCTGAAGAGGTGTGTGTGTGTGTGTGTGTGTGTGTGTGTGTGTGTGTGTGTGTGTG
>LOEQ01010847.1:0-11017 GCA_001685075.1 Bramus lutescens | reverse complement strand
GCTGATCTAATGGGAGCTCACCAAGGCCAGCTGGACTGGGACTGATTGAGTATGCGATCAATCCGAACTCTCTGAACGTGGCTGACAAGGAGAGCTTACAGGTTTATGTATCTCTGGGTATAGTGTTTAATTTCTATTTTTGTGTTTTAATAGCTGGACTGCAGGAAGCAATTGAGTTTGTTGTTGACATTAGTATACTCAATTCAAAATTGGAAGTATCTATTGGATATTGTTAGTTTAGAAAAAAAAACATTTGAGGAACTGTGAAGACTATAAATCATTCAAGGAACTATGACAACAACGAGTCCATAATTCCATCCTTTGCTTTACTCCCACATTTGATGACCTACAGTGTGTATGACCACAGCATTATATCTTATTATTGATTGGGTAACTTGAGATAAGACAGCCATTTGACCTAATGAGTCAATGATACAATTTGAGCTACTAAAAATTAATACACAGTTAAATGTTTTCTTCCTGGTTGTACTGATGTGGTTAAATTTGTTTCTCTCAGGTAAAAAGAATATGGCTCCTGAGAATTTGTCAATGGGAATTTTGTTCTTTTTTCAGACAGCTGTGGGGATCTTTGGCAATTGGTCAATTCTTCTTCCTTATGTTGCATCTGTATTCACTGGAAAAAGTTTGATGCCCAAAGACCAGATTTTGAGGCATCTGATTTTAGCCAATTCCCTGGTTATCATCTCAAGAGTAATTCCTCAAATAATGGCACAGTTGGGCTTGCAATATCTCCTGGATGACCTGTTATGTAAACTTACTCTCTACAGTAACCGGGTTTCCCGGGGCATTTCCCTGCACTGCACCTGCCTCTTGAGCTGTTTCCAAGCAATCACAATCAGCTCCAGCAACTCCAGGTGGATGAAGCTGAAATACTCAGTCTCCAAGTACATGGTTCAGTCCTGCTCACTCAGCTGGCTTATTCATCTGCTTCTAAACAGCAAAACAGCTGTAGATGTGATTGGATCTGGTACTAACAAAAACTTCACCAAGAAAATCAAGTTGGGGTACTGCTCAGCATTTGTTTTTGGCAATTCTGTACCTGGGCTACATCTGTCCTTGCTGTGTTTCACTGATGGTCTGTGTTTGGGTCTCATGGTCTGGGCCAGTGTCTTCATGGTGAGAACCCTCCATAGGCACAAGAGTCAGCTACAGCATATCCACAGTGCCCAGCATTCCCTCAGAGTTTCCCCTGAAGACAGAGCCACAAAAACCATCTTGTTCCTTGTGTGTACCTTTGTCCTCTCCTACTCGATGTCCTTCATATTAGTTATCTATACTGTGGTATTTGACAATCCGAGGCTGTGGATAATCAGCATATTTACATTACTAGACACATGCTTCCCTATGTTTTGCCCCTTCATCCTCATCCATAATAACAAATCTGCCCTCAAGAATCATTTTCCCTGCTGTAGGAGAAGGTAATTTAGCATGGTGACTTGTGTGTTGTGATAGATTCAAACATTCTTTCATCTATCATTGAACATTAGACTCACACATGACCGACCAGCTGTTATTTAGCAAGCCAATGGCTATAAAAATTAAGATTGCCAGTTGTTACTGGTGTCATAAAGCTGTCTAAACAGTTCTATGATATTATGATATATTTTTGTTTTCATTCTAAAAGCTATGAAATTATGGATCATCATGTACTGATGAATAACTTATGCTTACAGATATCCAATCAGCTCTTGAGGTACAAATTTCTCTGAAGGCACAGCCTGGACTCTGGTCCCGTTGCTGCAACTGAATGAGAGAACAGCAGGGCAAAGAGAATGTAGACTTTGACTTCACTGATGTTCTGCACCTGGTCTCATGGTCTGGGCTTGTGGCTCCACTTATAGGTCTCTCGATGGGAAGATGAGTCAAGAGATGAATATTTGTTGTGCCTACAGTCTTCTCAGACTTACGGAGACCTCCCCAGCCATCCCAATCCTGCTGTGAACTATTGCCACCTCCTAATCAGTTGCTTGCACCTGGCATTCTGTGACAATCCAAGGCTTTGGAGGGTAAACTTTACATTTCTACAAACATATCTACACATGTTGTACCACTGTACTCATCAGTGCTGCCAGCTTTGTCTCCACACTCTCTTTCCCCTGCCATGGAAAAGATAATACTTTTTATTTCTCAATATGTTGATTTCTGTTCATGAATATATCCATATGTTCCTTTATTACTTGTGAAAATCTAAGTCTCATTGTTGAACAGACAATATTAGGTAGCATGATGGTTAATGGTGATAGTCCACTTAACAGGATCTAGAATCACCTAAAAAACAAACATCTGGACATGTCTTTGAGGCATTTTCTTAATTGGGTTAATGGAGGTAGAGAACCCAATATAATTCTGCATAGACATGAATTCTCTGATTAGATTCCTGGACTGAATAAAATGGGGAAACAGGTTGAGAACTGTCGTGCATCTCTGTTTGACTACAGATGCTATGTTTTTAGTTGCTTCAACTTCCTGATTCCATGATTCCTTAATGTGATGGCTGTGTGCTCAGATTGAAAGCTAAAATAAACCCCTCCCACCATAAGTTTTTTTTGTCATTTTTTTGGTCAAAACATTGAGAAATTAACTAAGACAACTAATTCAGTAGCATCCTAAATTATACTGATAAAATAATATAAGCCATTATAGTGACTACAACATATTTAAATGGAGTTAAATTCTGAGGCTTTTTCTTGCTTTTCACATTGTTGTGACATGAACATTGCAATGCCTGCTGGCAGATGTAGGCAAGTACTAAAATTTATGGGAAGCTGTCAACTCAAGTTGAGCCCCCAGGGCTTATAACATTATGTAGAATGGGGTCAATATTTTTCTAACTTATGTGATTAAGGCATACTTAGAATTTCAGCTTTGTAGATATATGAGAAAAAGTGCATAACCTAGAGAAGACAACAGCTATTTCTTTTCTTCTTTCTACGAAGCAACAGAAATAAGAATTTAAATAAGGACTAAGTTCATTTAAATCAGTGGTAATAATTTTAACTATTATAAAACTGAAATTTTTCCTACCATTAGTTTTTAAGATTTATGTAGTTCCAATCTAATCATATATCTTTCTATTACAGTACTTTTTTCTTAATCCACTACTCCTTTTCACTAATTTATATGTTTCTGGTGGGAAATTGAAGCCTGTGTTTTTGTCTGAATAGTTGGACTATATGAAAAATAGAATAGGTTATAGAGATTATTCAGTGCCATGATTTCGCAGATACTAGAACTCTACATAAGGTGCATATTATTTAAAGATAATTTATTGAAAACTTGTGGCTGTCTGTCACAGTGTTGCAGTATACTAACTCCACCAATCTACAGACTTAGACAGGAGGATTGCTGTGAATCTGAGATGAGCCCGGACAAGATAGAAAGTTTGAGGCTAGCTCGACCTATCTTATGAGACCCAAGCAACTCAAACCAAACCAAAATATTAAAAAACAAACCACTATTACCACTACTACTACCACCACCAAAAACCTTTGAAGAGTAGAATTAAGAGTTGTCTTAGTTAAAAAACAGTAGGACTTAGCATTGCCAGTATTCTTGTTTACCCTTCAGAATGTGACAGAGAAAGCAGACTGGTACATATCTGGAAGCTTCATCCCTACTGACTAACTTTCATAGTGCAGAGGAATTCTGTTTACACTGTTGAAGGAGAAACATTATCATCAATCAAGCCTAGCTGTGACATCATGCACTGTAACAACAAATGGCTTTGTAAGACATGTTCACTGGTGCAATAGTGGTACAAACACCATGTGAATAACCAATTACTTTCTAAATGGATTTAAGTCCTGCTCCAGAAGCTGAAACCATGCTTGGCACCATTATTGGACCAAGAAACCATGGCTAGACAGATCATAGGCCTTAAGAGAGAATCTAGTATATTTAATTTGCTAAATAACATAGTGTTAGAATAACTCCTAATGACTTGTCATACCCATAGATTAATGCATCTCTCAGTACTCATCAGATAAGCTTCTATTTACAGTTACAATTATTAACTTAAAAATTCCTAAGTGTCCAGGTGCAGAGAATAAGAGACTACATGATAAGGCTTGACCTGAAACAGTGTCTCTATTAAATCCCCTCCTTGAAAGACTCAGGAATCATTGCAAAAAGAGTGTGGAAAGACTGTAGGACCTGGAGGTGGCAGATGTCTACATGGAAACAGAATCTTCTGGGCACAGCAGGGCAGCTGCACTTGGGAACTGAACAGTGCTTGTGGCAGCATGCACATGATCGGTGCAAGTCCAAGCTAGATCAAACTCCCATCATACAAATGGAGGTGGGCACTAAATTCTGCCCTAGTTGTGGAGTTCTTGGCAATTGTTAGCTGTTGTGATAAGGCGAGACACGATTCCTGGTACTCAGATTGCACTGCAGTGGAAGATCATGCATGCAAGAATATTTGGGTAGCACCCGTTGGTCTGGATAGATCTCTTTTTAAAACACAGAAAGTTAGTGGTCAGAGAATGGAGAATGGATTTGGGAAGAATTGGGGGAGGAGTGAATATGATTAAAACAGCTTGCACCAAACTCTCAGAGAACTATTACATGCTAAAAAAATTAAAGAGCTCAATATTTACTGAAACGATGACTTTTTTCCTGAGATAGTCTGAGAAAAGAATCGACATTTGATTTCATTGTATTGCTCCTTTTCGCTGAAAACTTTGTCTTAGGTTTGTGGAGAGATCGCAATTTATTTTTTCTTACACAAGATACACATACTGTACGTGTGTGGAAAATCCTGTTGCCTCTACTTCTCTACATATATTAGTAAATAGTAAAAAAAAATCCTCCCATCTAGTTCTGAAGTATATGTGTATGAATGTACTCATTTTTTTCATTCCTAAGGGCATGGACATGCTCCAGGGCTTCAGTAGCTCCTAAATGACAGTTTCATCTCAGATCAGCATTTAGTAAATAAGCTCAAAGCACAGCAGTTTACCACAACAAGTATTGATGTACTTTTCTAACTTTCCATCTACAGATAGAATACAAATTCAGGACTGTGGTCCTCAATTCTATGCCTTTTCTCTGATGCCCTCTTCTGTCCTTCCAAGAAACACGTGTGCACGTGTGTGGACACACACACATATATATGAATAAAAAGTATATTTTCTGTTCTTTGTTTTTCAAGACAAGGTTTCTCTGTGTTGCTCTGGCTGTCCTGAAACTCATTCTGTAGACTAGGTTGGCCTCAAACAGAGATCTGCCTGCCTCTGCCTCCTGAGTGCTGGGATTAAAGGTCTGTGTCACCATGTCCAGCTAAAAAGTTAGATAGTAAAAAAAGACCATCTTTTTACTCTCATCTACTTATTCAGACTTTTAAATTGTAGAATACTGTAAAACAATCCATTATTATTTCTCCATATACTCAGACAACCATCATTCTGGTTTGTGTCTATGAATATGACTACTGTTCTGTCATGTAGGTAGAATTGTACAGTATTTTAGGTGTCTTATTGTACTTAACAGTTTCCTCATATTAATCCACCTTTTAGCTTTGTTAGACCATCCTTTTGTGAAGAGAAATAATAGCTGTCATAGATAGATAGATAGATAGATAGATAGATAGATAGATAGATAGATAGTACCGACCGATCGATCGATCTATCTATCTATCTTTCAAGAAAGCATTTCTCTGTGTAGCTATGACTGTCCTAAAATTGACTCTGTAGACCAGGCTGGCCTCAAACACACAGAGGTCTGCCTGCCTCTGCCTCTTAAGTGCTGGGATTGAAACTCAAAACTATCCCCCTGCCACTGCCTTGGAAGTACTAGGATTAAAAGTATACACTATCTTGCCTGATACAACTTCATATTTTTGAGGCAAATGCATATTAAAAAGGAATAAGTCAACTCCATACACAGTTGACAGTAGTCAAAATTATATTATTGTGTAGAGTCAACAAGAATACAAATTAATGAAAATCTACAAATGTTGCTGTTGGGAGTATAAATTGGGACCATATAACCTTGACAACAACACCTTCAGTACTCAGGGATTGTAGTGTGTATGTGTGTTTATGTGGCTGGGGATTGAATCTAGGCCTGTGTGTAATCTAACCAAACATTATCACTTGAGTTAGATCTATGGCAGCAATTCCATTTTCTAAGTTTATACCTTCAAAATGACAGCATGTCTGCCCCTAAGCACATTTACAAGAGTGTACAGAATTATAAGATAACTGTACACAGGAAGTTCACCACAAATTGTCCACATAAGTAGTCTTATATTATGCAACAGATGTAATTTTTCACATTATAAAGATGAACAAACTTAAACTTTGCAAAACGTATGAATGGAATTTTAAAAATCTTACTTGTAAGGAGGAAAACTCCAAAGATCATCAATTTGTCCTTCTTGGAAGCCCCTAAATGTTGGTGTTCTTCAAATTTATGAATTCTCACAGGCTAGTATTTGCTGGGGAAAGACTTCAGGTTGACCAAGCCTTCAGACAAGCCACGTGATAGGTCCCTGATTTTTAAATTGACTTCTGTGCTTTCTGTCCTATCACTACAACACGTGTACTCCAAGGACTCAAAGAAAGGTTTTCCTTCCAACCCTTCATAATTGATTCTTTGAATTTGCTCATGTAATTGTTACCTTTTCGCTGATACATATTCTGGTGAAGAGTGTTTAAATGTCACCCTCAATCCCTCATGTAGATGATGTCATAGATCCAGAGTTGGGTTGGATTTTATGTCACAGATGACATAAAATCCATGTGACTCAGGGAACAACAAACCTATAAACCAAGGACTAGACTATCATCCCAATCACAGTACAGACTCAGCCTCTCATTGAGTGTCTCACCATCCTAGTATCACAGAGCACAAACATGTGAATGCTTTCCTTCTATACGATGACTCGGGCAATCAGAAATTGGAGCTATAGATGGACCTGGGGACAGGGACCCTGTACTTAGTTTTGAATGCCATATCTTTAAAAAGCTTGCATGTGAAATGGCAACTATTTCTAGTGTGGGATGGACTGGTTATATGTAGCCCACTGAACCCCACCAAACTCAAGTTTCTGCCATAGGCTGTCAGTCTGAATCCTCTTTTGGTTTCTTATTTTCTTATCTTCTTCTCATCCCATTTCTGTTGATGAAAAGAAAATAATCTTTAAATTATATGCACAAATTATGTTTTCATATATACATTCATCATAATTTTCAATTATTTTACATAAAGTCTGTCAAAATGCTCCATTTTTAGCTTTGTTCTAAAATACCTTTATTAATTATCAGAGATTTCATACAATGTATTTTGATTATTTTTACATACTTTTACAACTCCATCCAGATACATCCCTACCTCCTCCCTACTTTATCAACTTTATGTATGTATGTATGTATGTGTGTATGTATGTATGTATGTATGTATGTATTGTCATCTATCTTTCCTACTCCCTCCCTCCCTCTCTCCCTCCCAGTCAAGTGCAATTTGTGCTGTCAAAGTACTCCTGTATGTGAGGCCATCATCTAGCATGTGGTCGACGTACGAGCTTTAAAAAAAAACCCTTGACTCTCCCTCTCCCAGAGCTATCGTTGCTCTTATCTCCTCAGCACAGGGTGGGAGAGATCCCGCTCACTTTTCCTCACCTTTCTCCTCCGTGCTGATATTTTGTCTGTATTGAGTTTGCTCTAGACTTGTGCATGCTGTCTCAACTTCTGTAAATTCATATATGTAAAGTCCACTTCCCTGTGTCCAGAAAGTAGTTTTTTGTAGTCATTTACCATTTGCGACTTTTACAGTCTTTCTATGTCCCCTTCTCTGAAGATCCTTGAACTAGCTTGTACGGTGATCCAATATAAAAATTCTGGTGAGAGGAGGGCAGTGTTAGAATGTGGAAATGGGAAGATAGATATGATTATATGTCACTGTGTACTTGAATGAAAAGCCTCAAACACAAAGAAAACTTTAAATTAAATAGAAAAATGTTTAGTTTGTTTGTAATACAGGCTCTCACATGATAGCCTCAAACTCTTCATCCTCCTGCTTCAGCTTTCAGAGTGTTAGGATTACAGATTTAGTGCCATTCTGACCAAGTCTTCTTTCCCTGTAATCTCAGCATGAGAGTTCATGTAAAAGTATGCTTGTGATAAAGATTGACTTCAGTCAGTTACGTGACAAAAGCCTTTAGGAGTTATCAATTTCCTTCCATTTCAGGGTGAGGAAGGAGTGACTATTATTGTTAGACACTCACAGTTGATCAAGATCCTAAAAGTAATTTTTGCTTGGAGTCTAATGGAGAAAACTCATCACTGACTGATTATTTGTGAAAAGTTTTGACGGCCTGATAAGCGTCTTCATCCAATGCAATAATCCAAATAGACCAAGTCCTCATCGGTGTCGGATATTTCACCTTCTGGGCTCAGCAGCTAACAGCAAATACTGCTTTTAAGACTGCTGTTTGCCAAAGACTACGAAGAGACTTGGGATTGCCTGTGTAGCAAAAAGCTGTCTCATTTCTGCTCATTTATCCTTCTCAGATCTGCCTAGTGGCATTTAATGACTTAGGGTACTGGTAACTCGTTACCCCATTTGTTGAGTTTATTGCTAAAAATACAGACAGTTATACCTCTTTCTCGGGCTTCACAGTCCAGGATTAACAGGTTTCAGGTGTATTGTCAAAGACCCAGGGTTCTCAATTCCCTTCAATTGACTTCTAAAATGTTCCTGTTCTGGCTGTCTTACAGATACCTACAGGTGCCTAAAAAGTTCTGCTGCTTTATTAAGAAATCTGGTCTGGTAAAACTAAAAGTCTCCAGAGCCTGTTTTAACCCCACACATTTTCAAACATATTCTACAGGCCATTCCTGCTGTCTGGGCCAAGACCCGAGGATTCTCCAGGTAACAGCAGCTCACCAGCTCCTGGGACTTGGTCATTGGTACCACCTCTCCAGGCTCAAATGGACATCTACCCAACAACTAAAATCTGGTTTTAAGGGCATATCTCCTCTCTTATCTCACTTATTCACCTGTGCCTCTCCTGTACAACCAGGGTATTTCTCTGTACCATTCTTTCTGGCAGTTAATGACCCTTCCCATGGCCAGCCCCATTAACAGGGCCAGTAACAACAATCTTTTTTCTCCTAGCAACGTGCCTTCTCATCTCCCTCAAGAAACAGATCTGGTGAAGAATTAAATCAAGTTTTCTCCCATATTGTTGAAGACTTTGAATACAGTGCTGAGTATCTGAGAATACAGATTTTCATCATTCTGTATTTTGCTTTCTTTCCTTGTGCAGTCTAGTCTTCATCCTTCAGATGAGTTGCTTTCTACTCCCTTCAGATTAAGGAAATTATTGGTGTAATTTTTTAAGTCATGAACTACAACTCAGTTGTGCCTTTTGCATCTAAAACCACACCCAGAATTGGGTCATATCCTGACATTTTTAATCTATGATATAGCATGTTTAATATTTCCTCTTGTTCCTGTGCCTTTTCTCACTTTGTGTTGTGCTGTGCTGATCATTCCTTCTCAACAATATGTGTTTGTTCACTGCTTCTATGATCCATGATCACACTCAGCCATGGAACAGGTATTAACTGTGTATATCACTCTGCACTAAACTTTCATGACTGGAAATGCTGAAGAATGAGACAAGTCTAGGAGTGACTTCCTAGACACAGATCTACCTCATGTGTCTCTATCACAGCAATGTTACATTTATGTAATGGTCCTTCAAGCCAGACCTTCCATGTTTTTCTGTCTGGTCTCCTTTGTCTTCCACTAACTTATCTACATTTCCCCCCTCTTCTTTCTTTGTGTATGTAGTTGGTTACTCAGGGATAAAATGTTTGGAGCTTTGATAGTGTTTTGAAAGCCATCTTTTTAATACAATTAGTAACACTATTTTAATTCTTCATCTGCCTTTAAGTTTGTCTCCATTACCCATATACATATGTGGACAGAGGCTAGATGAGGTGTCAGATTCTCTGAAGATGGAGTTATAGGATATTGTAAGTCACCTGACATGGATGCTGGGCACTGAACTCAGGTTCTCTGGATAAACAGCAAGTGCTCATAACCACTGAGCCATCACTAATGTTCCGTATCTCATGATCTGTCTTAACATTTTATAATGTCTTGAAGCACTGTTGACACAGGGATTTGCAGTTCATGCAGCTATCCCAAGTCTTATGACATTATTTGGAATTTAGTCATCATTCTTCTGGGTAATCTGGACATACTTAGAAACTTAGCATTATATCTTTCCAGTGAAAATCTAACTCTGTCCTTAAGTCAAAGAGACAAAGATCTATAAAGAGGTTGAATTACCTTAGGAATCAAATGTCCATTGGACATTTAAAATTAGTATCAAAATATAAACAAGCTTGTCTTGTTGCATTTTTTAATTCATGCCATCTCAAGTTTCCTGACATATATTTAAACTGATGTATTGATGTCACTGTTCAATGTTTTATTCCCATTAATATCTATGAGAAAATTATTTTTACATAAATTCTTATTGTGTACTGTTTAGTTGATCATAATAGAAAAACTTTGAAGCCAGACTTTAAATTGAGCATTTAAAAGTATTTTTATTGGGGCTGGGGAGGTGGCTTAGCAGGTAAGAATACTTACTGATTTTCCAGCGGACCTGAATTTAGTTCCCTACACCCATATTAGATGGTTCATGACTGTCTGTAACTCCAGCTTCAAGGGATCTGAGCATCTTCTGGGGTTTGCATACATATGGCATGCATGCACAGAAACACAGGCACACACACCCATGCATATCATTTAAAAACAAATCTTTAAAAAATAAATTTTTCTTAGCTTTAATTTCCCATAATATTGAGTCCATGATTATTTTTGAATATTTATGATTTTGATGAATATTATAGTTTTGTTTCTGACTTTAACAAAGATGAGAATCTTTTTTTTGGCCTGGCAATAAATATTTTAATTCTTTTTTTTCTTTTTTTTATTTATTAAAAATTTCCACCTCCTCCCCTCCTCCCATTTC
>LOEQ01010846.1:0-16061 GCA_001685075.1 Bramus lutescens | reverse complement strand
AAATGCAAATCAAAACAACTTTGAGATACCATCTTACACCTGTCAGATTGGTTAGAATCAAAAACACCAATGATGGCCTTATGCTGGAGAGGATGTGGAGTAAGGGGAACACTCATCCATTGCTGGTGGGAAGGCAAACTTCTACAACCACTTTGGAAATCATTGTGGCAGTTTCTCAGGAAATTGGGAGTCAACCTAACTCAGGATCCAGCGATTCCACTCTTGGGAATATACCCAAGAGATACCCAATCATAGTACAAAAGCATTTGTTCATCTATGTTCATAGCAGCATTATTTTTCATAGCCAGAACCTGGAAACAACCTAGATGCCCCTCAATGGAAGAATGGATAAAGAATGTGTGGAACATATACACATTTGAGTCCTTCTCAGTGGTAAAAAAAAAATGACATCTTGAATTTTGCATGCAAATGGATGGAAATAGAAAACACTATCTTGAGTGAGAGAAGCCAGACCCAAAAGATGAATATGGTATGTACTCACTCATTAGTGGACTCTAGCCANTCTTGAATTTTGCATGCAAATGGATGGAAATAGAAAACACTATCTTGAGTGAGAGAAGCCAGACCCAAAAGATGAATATGGTATGTACTCACTCATTAGTGGACTCTAGCCATAAACAAAGGACACTGAGCCTATAGTTCACAATCCTAGACAAGCCAAATAATAAGGAGAACCCAAATAAAAAATATATATAGGTCCTCCTGGAAATTGGAAACAGACAAGATTACCAGGCAAAAGTTGGGATCATGGGGGTGAGTGTGGGGTGGGGGGAAGGGGAGAGGAGGAGAAAGAAGGGAAGGATTGGGGAGAGCTTTGGGGAGTGGAAGGGTTGAGATACAGGAAGGGCGGATATAGGAGCAGGAAAGAAAATATCTTAATTAAGTGAGCCTTTTTAGGGTTGGCAAGAGACTTGGCTCTAGAAGGGATCCCAGGTGTCCACAGGGATGTGTCCAGCTAGGTCCTTGGACAGCAGAGGAGAGGATGCCTGAACTGGCCTTGTCCCATAGTCACACTGATGTATATCTCAAATATCACTATAGCATCTTCATCCGGCGATGGGTGGTGATATAGACAGAGACCCATACCTGAGCATTGGACTGAGCTCCCAAGGTCCAGTTGAAGAGCAGAAGGAGGTAGAAGATGAACAAGGAAGTCAGGACCACGAGGTGTTGGTCCACCCACTGAGACAGTGTGCCTGATCTAATGGGAGCTCACCAAAGCCAGCTGGACTGGGACTGAATGAGCATCTGATCAAGCGGGACTCTCTGAATGTGACTGACAATGGGGGCTGACTGAGAAGCCACTGATAATGGCACTGGGTCGTGTTTCTACCGCATGTATTGGCTTTTTGGGACCCCAGTCTATTTGGATGCACACCTTTCTAGGCCTGGATGGAGAGGGGAGGGCCTTGAACTTCCCACAGGGCAGGGTATCCTGCCCTCTCTTAAGACTGGAGGTGGAGGAAGCAGGAGGAGTGGGGGAATGGGAGGGGAACAGGAGGAGGGGAGGAAGTGGAAATTTTTGAATGGAAAAATAAAAAAGCAAGGGTAATTTCTCTGTGGAAATGTAAAACAGGACAACCATTATTGAAAACATTTTGGGAGACCCTCAAAAGAGGAAAACTAGTATTGGCATATTAGCTTATAATTCTCCATCTAGGGTATAACTGAGAGAGTTAAAAACAAGATCTTGAAGTCATATCAGTATACAGTGTTCATGGATATAATCATCACAGTAGTTCATAGGGAGAAATAATGCAAATAGACAAATACTAGACAGAATAAACAAACTATTATATATACGTATGTGCATATGTGTATATTGTCTTAGGATTTCTATTGCTGTGATACAATACTATGGTTAAAAGAACTTGTGGAGGAAAGGGCTTATTTCAGCATACCCTTCTACCTCACAGTCCATTATTGAAGGAAGTCAGGGCAGGAATTCAAGGCAGGAATTTATACAAAGACCATAGAAAAGTATTACTTATTGGCTTGCTGCTCATTGCCTGCTCAGTCTGCACACTTATATAACCTAGGATGACCTGACCAGGAATAGGCCCTCCATCAGCAATATCTAATTAAGAAAATGTCCTGCAGGCTTGCCTATAGGTCGATATTATGGAGGCCTTTTTTCAATTGTGATTCCCTCTTCCCAAATGGCTCTAATGTGTGTCAAGTTGACAAAGTACTAAGCAGCATACATATTGAGGATAATATTTATTTTTAAAGATCTGGGAGGAAATTCTGACATTTTCTCCCAGTGAATGAACTACGAAGACATTTGCTCAGTCAGCAGTTTCCCAATATTTGGGTCACAGCCATTGGAAAACACATATTTCTGATGGCCTTAGGAAGTGAGACATTGCTCAGTAGCAAAATTACAGTTATGAAGTAGCTATGGAAATAATTTTATGGTTGGGATTCAGTACAACATGAGGAATCATATTAAAGGGTCACAGTATTAGGAAGGTTGAGAACCACTGTACTGAGTAAAATAAGCAAAGCACAAAAGTACCAGTAGCATAGTCATGTATGTCATCTAAAGTTGTCAAACTGCCTAGGTAAGACTCAGAAAGTAAACAACTCAGGAGTCTCAGGAAGTCACTGAAGGTGATCATACACACAAGGCTCCTCCCTTTCTAAGGTTATACAAGCAAGAGGATTGCTTAGGAGACAGAATCATCAATGTTCCTGGAAGAGAGAACTCCCAAATTGACCGGAAGAGGATCACACCAACTAAGATATCGAGAAGGGATGCTTTACGACCTGGTGAGCTGCCAGCAGGCTTTGTAGAGAACTTCAGGTACCAGCTCTCATGCTGGGGTGGGCTTGGGTGATGTAACTGCTTTTGAGTTATTCCTGTCCCTCAAGCAGGACCAATAAAAGCCTATTGGTTCACCAATGACTTTAAGGTGGTATCCTAAACTTGGTCCCTTGTTGGTTCCCTATCTGAGGTGAATAGGCATTTGTTCATGTCTACTCAGTAATAGTGTTACCCAATAGATGCACTATTAAAAAAGTAAGCCAACCAACAAAATTATGAAAGAGAAGAAATCACAAAACTAGCACTTGGTGGTGAGGGAAATAGAAGGCAAGGTAACTAGAAAACTATGTATAGATCTTCAAGGACAAAGGAGAAGACACAGTCCTTGAGATGAACCAGATTATTCTCTTTACTCTAAAGCATGATGTTGAGCATTTGAATTTCTGCCTTACTTATAAGAGAAAAATGTTAACAAATAATTGTTTCAGAGTTCCTACTCTGTTTTAATGCTGGTGACAATGAGTGCTGAAGGCCTGTATTTTCTTAAGACCATGACACTGTGTCAATCATTTCCTTGTTGTGATGACCTGAGAAGAAGCAACTTCAGGGAGGAAGGGTTGGTTCCTGGGGTACAATTCATTGTGGCAGGGAAATTATACAAGCATGAGTGTGAGGCAGCTTTATACAGTCACACTGCATATGTGGTCGGGAAGCAGAAGGCAATAAACTCTGGCATTCAGCTTGATTTTTTCTTTTTATTTAATCCAAGAGTCTGGCAAGGATTAGCTTTCACTGCCAACTGGACACAGCCTAGATCACCTGAGAAGACAGGCTCAGTGAGGGATTGTGTACATCAGGTTAGCCTGTGAGCATGTTTATGGGGGGTTGTCTTGAGCTGTAGGAAGTCTTACAGCTTGTGGTTACCTGCCTACTTGGGCATGGCCTCTTGTACTATATATGCTGATGCAGAGCCTGCATCCATCCCTTCTTCCCCAGCTGCTCTTTCGGATTGCTGGATTCAATCTCTGTTGTCTGTTCAAGATTTGTGGTGTTTTTTTTAATATTTATTTATTTATTATATATACAATATTCTGTCTGTGTGCATGTCTGAAGGCCAGAAGAGGGCGCCAGACCTCTTTACAGATGGTTGTGAGCCACCATGTGGTTGCCGGGAAATGAACTCAGGACCTTNTTTAATATTTATTTATTTATTATATATACAATATTCTGTCTGTGTGCATGTCTGAAGGCCAGAAGAGGGCGCCAGACCTCTTTACAGATGGTTGTGAGCCACCATGTGGTTGCCGGGAAATGAACTCAGGACCTTTAGAAGAGCAGGCAATGCTCTTAACCACTGAGCCATCTCTCCAGCCCCCTGATTTGTGAGTTTACACCTAAATAAATAACCATCTTTTTCTCAATTCTGAGCTAGTGTGGAATTTCTTTTACGCTTCCATTCCACTTTTGGTGCCCATGTGGAATTGGACTCCATGCCTACCCAGTGGATGGCCTAACGGCCTAAGCCGTTCCAAGGCCCAGAGAGTCTCCCAACACTTCCTGCTTCACTCACTTTTCCCTAATCGTTTTTTTTTTTTGCTTGTTTGTTTTGTTTCGTAGAATCCACTGCAGCAGAGTTTACCGCATGTGGCAACTTGGAAATTTTCCAAACATTCCCTGGGGCAGTTCCTTGCCACGTGGTGACTTGTACAGCTTCCAGTTTCTGCTTCCTGCCCATGAGTTCTGGGTTTCTTGCTCCTTGTACGGAATTGATTTAATTGCTTTTAATTTCTCAAGCAAAGCATATGTCTCAGTATTTAACCAGTATCAAGATGGAAAATAAAGCAGTCCAGGACCATTCCTGTCACCGCAGGTTGCATTGCTTCTACTTACAACTCTGCAACCACGACATCTGCTGGACAATAAAGATTGCAGTTTACTAGTTCACATAACAGGTAATTAATAAATCAACATTGCAGACTTCATTAATATTGCAACTTTCAGTAACTTTTTTACTAATACTATAGATTATATTATGTGAGGCTTATAAGGCTATGGTGATATTTCAATTTATTGGGTATTGGGTTTCAGTTTTATTCTCCATATTCTATCATTAAGAAAGAATATGGAACTTTTAGGAATGATAAAATCTTTACCAACTAATATTGAACAGCTAGCTGACAGGATTAATACCACTGAAAATCAAAAGTTATCTGAAAAAGTTAATGCTATTACAGACAAAATTGAATCCATATCTAAGGGCACTAAGAAGTTATCTGAAAGAATTCATGCTGTTGAATTTGACAATCAAAATTTGTCAAAAAGCTATGATGTTAGCAGAAAGACTGTCTCTAAAGGATGGCAATCTGCATGCTATTTAAGTAATGTACAAGGATGAGACATTATCTTTAAAGGAGAAACTTCAGACCTTGGAATCACATGTGCAGAATGAGGACCAGAGGCTAGGTGTCTCAATGCAATCACTAGAAATATATACAGGCCAGGAGATTCAGGCTTTACAAAAGACAATAATAAAAAGATTTGAAATAATTGAGGAAATTATTGGAGTTGAAGAGCAGGGAAAGAAGATACAAGGACAGGATTCAACATCACCAGTAGCTGTCAGAGATGATTTACCCAGGGTTTTAGCTTCCTACCTTGTAATCTATTCTGACAAAGCATCAAGTTCTAAAGGTCTGAAAGGATCCAAAGAAGGTAGATGGATACCTATAGGAATGAATGATCTAAAAGAANCTTTACAAAAGACAATAATAAAAAGATTTGAAATAATTGAGGAAATTATTGGAGTTGAAGAGCAGGGAAAGAAGATACAAGGACAGGATTCAACATCACCAGTAGCTGTCAGAGATGATTTACCCAGGGTTTTAGCTTCCTACCTTGTAATCTATTCTGACAAAGCATCAAGTTCTAAAGGTCTGAAAGGATCCAAAGAAGGTAGATGGATACCTATAGGAATGAATGATCTAAAAGAAATTAAGAAAGCTGTTATAACTTATGGCTTGCATTCCACATTTGTTAAGAAGATGATAAAGACTTGGACTTCCAATGTCAAAGCAGCACCACATGATTATTTCCAGTCAGTTTCAGCAGTCTTGGATAAATGACCTCTATTGATGTTTAAAATTTATTTCAGAAAAGAGGCCAAAATTTTGGGACAGCAAGGAAAAGCAAAAGGCCTTGAGACTTCCTAAGATCAAATTCTTTGTGAAGGCCCTTATGCTGACCCACAGCTTCAAGCTCTTTATGATGAAGGCATCTTTTCCCTATGCCACAAAGCAGTCTTAAATGCTTGAGACAGGATTCAAGAACTAAAAAAAAAAGAATTGAATCATATACCAGGGTTAGACAGGGACAGAGAGAACCCTTTACTGACTATTACAAGGATTAAGTAAGACTGTACAAATAGGAGTAACAGACCCAGATGCTAGATGAGTACTTATTGAATCTCTGGCATTTGAAAATGCCAACTTAGAATGCAAAAGATACTTGGGCCTTTAAAGTTTAGATCAGCACCTATGGATGAATGGATTCTCCATATAATGAACATTGAGACATTTGACAATAATACTGAATCTTTGGTAGAAAAAGCAATTTCCAAAGGAACAAGGAGACATCAAAATGCCAGATGTTTTAACTGTGGTAGGACATCTGAGAAGGGATTGTAGACAAGGAATTCTTAGGAATAATATCTCCTCTGGGAATGGCAAAAATAGGAGGACTCAGCCTTTAGGTATATGTAGAAGGTGTGGCAAAGGCCAAAATTGGACCAATGAATGCAGATCAACAACAGACAGACAAGGCAACCTGATAACATCAGGAAACTCCTTGAGAGGCCTCTTGCAGGCCCCCAAGCCAAAAATGGCCCAGTTATTCCCAGTAAATGTGGAGAACATGTCTCACCAGGAAAATTAAAAAATCCAGAGCCTTCTGCAAAAGACTATACTGTTCTAAATGATGGCAAAAACATGGAGGTTAAGTCAAAAATTCCAGTAGGAAATAAGAAATGTATATTCTGGCAGACTTCTATAAATGAGCAAAGACCAAGGTTAAGAGTTAGTATAAATGGCATTGTAATTATTGGTTTGATAGACACAGGTGTGGATGTGAGTATCATTACTCCAGAATCTTGGCATCCAAATTGGCATCTTCAAGAGGCAGATGTTCAATTACTAGGAATTGGAACCATATCTCATGTTAAAGAAAGTATGAGATGTGTTGTCTGTATTGGTCCAGAAGGTCAAAGAGGGAAGCTGAGGTCATATGTGGCTAATATTGCAATAAATTTATGGGGTTGTGACCTACTGCAGCAATGGAATACCCAGATTACCATTCCTGCAGTCCCAGGAACTCATGATTCTGGGAAGGATATTGTAAGTTACTATACACAAAGGTCACCAGCCATTTGACTGTACAAGAACATAAAGCAACTAGCAAACCTTTAGAGGCACCAACAGTCCTACCTTTAAAATGGTTAACTGAGAAACCAATATGGGTTAAGCAGTGGCCTCTAGCTAAAGATAAGTTGCAGGCTTTAGAACAACTGGTACAAGAGCAACAAGATCTCACAATATTGAAGAATCAACCAGCTCTTGAAATTCTCCTGTATTTTTTGTAAAAAAAAAAAAGAAGAAATCTGGTAAATCGAGAATGGTGACAGATCTAAGATCTGTCAATAAGGTTATTCAGCCTGTGGGCCCTCTACAATCTGGAATTTTTCTGCCTTCTCTATTACCAAAAGGATTGCCTCTTATAGTTATTGATTTGTAAGATTGTTTCTTCACTATACCTTTACAAGAAAAGGATAGAGAAAAATTTGCCATCACAGTGCCTACTTATAATAATTCTCAGCCTACTAGACGATATCAGTGGACTGTTTTCCCACAGGGAATGCTCAATAGCTACACATTTTGTCAATACTTTATAAGTCAGCTATTGGAAATAATATGTAAGCAATTTCCTAAGTCTACAATTTACCATTACATGGATGACATTTTGCTATCTGATTCAAACATGGATATTTTAGAAAGAATGTTTGAAGAAGTAAAGAAAGTTTTGCCAAAGTGGGGATTACAAATTGCTCCAGAAAATGTACAGAGAGGAAATTCTGTCAATTGCCTAGGTTATAAAATAGGTTTGCAAAAAATTAGAACACAAAAGGCACAAATTAGGATAGACTGATTCTGGACTTTTAATGACTTTCAAAGATTGTTAGGAGACATTTCTAGTCTATGACTAGCAGAGATTATAGTGCCTTTCACTACTGATGAAAAAAAGTTATGAGAAGACAATGAACGATGGCAAAAAGCTTGTGCTATTTTTTGGCAGAAATTAATACCAATTATTCCAAAAGCAATAGACTTAACCTTATAAAGAGAACTTCTTGGATTCTTCCTCAAATTGTATATGATGCTCCAATAACTGGGGCTCATACATTTAATACTGATGCAAACAAAACATGAAAGGCAGGCTACAAATCAGAAGAATTAAGTAAGGTGGAACAAAGCCCTTAAACAAAGCCAGAAAGCAGAATTGCATGCTATTTTCATGGTGCTAAGTGATTTTAAAGAACCTCTTAATATAGTTACTGATTCACAATATGGAGAAAGCATTATCTTGCATATTCAAATTGCTGAATTTATGCCAGATGATACAAAATTGACTTAATTATTTATCAAGGGGTTGGGGGAAATTTTATAGGCTCAGGGATCTTTTTTTTAAAAGGGGAAAATTTGATGGGATAATAGAATAGTATAAGCTTACTTACACTAATAATAATAGTGAGTAACAGAGTGAATACTTGTGAGTTATTATGTATAGGCAATTACATTGGTATAGGTTCTTGTATACTGATACAAAATTAAATTATATTGAATATTGTATGCAAGCATACTTCTACTTCTGCTTAAAACATTATTATATATTGATATATATATATTTATCATATTGCAATGTACATTTCTACCTCTGATCAAGATACTTATACATTATTTACATTTTGAGGTCATTGTCCTCATTTGTTGCACAGTTGTTTATTGTCTTAGTCTTAATGTTATATAGGTATTAAGAATAATAGATCCATAGTCATCTATGTTTGTCATAGTTAGACTAATCAGTTTCTTTACATACATAGAGATTATATTCTTCATAGATAGGTAATCTTCAACCTCTTCAAAGAGCTGTAGAAAATGGCATTTAAATAACTTAGGATTCTGGTGTAGGAGGTCCTTCTTTCTACGTGTTGCTTGTATTAGTTAATGAATAAAGAAACTGCCTTGGCCTGATAGGCGAGAACTTAGGTAGGCAGAGAAGACAGAACTGAATTCTGGGAGGAAGAAAGCAGAATCAGGGAGAATCCATGGATCCTCTGCCTTAGATGGATGCCAGTTAGAATCTTGCCAGTAAGCCACTGCCATGTGGCGATACACAGATGAATAGAAATGGGTTAAAATAAGATGTAAGAATTAGCCAATAAGAATTAGCCAATAATAATGGGCCAAGCATTGTTTTAATGAATATAGTTTCTGTGTAATTATTTCAGGGCTAAGATAGCTGGGTAGCCAGGACAAATAAGTGGCTCTCTCCATGCAACAGGGTTCTGTTGAAATGAGACATGATTGCTCCTGGCAGCACTGATCTATTCCCAAGAGAATGTTGAGCACTGAAGACACTCCATTTGGAGCTTGTTTTCTTCTTGGCAAAACTGGCCTTGGGCAAAGAAATGCCCATGCCTCAACCATTGACAAGTTATATAGTATCCAGAAATGGATAAGCAGGACTGCCAAATCTTGCCAAGACAGGGTAAGACAGTTTTGAAAATTTTCCTACCTCTGAAAATGGTCTGTCAGTTATTCTAGGCCTTAGCCAAAGTTGGTTGCTTCNNCAAAGTTGGTTGCTTCAACATTGCAAATGAGACTTTGGGTAATTGCCCAGGTAGTCTCTGTCATTTGTTGCACATTTTGGAAGTTGCTCGATTGCACTTCCTGCTTACTTAAGTAATATTATTTCCCTTCTCGGATCTTTGATGGGGTTGAAGACTAGCTAGTTGTAGTTACTTTCCTCTCATGACTTGGCCAAGTTATATATCTTACAAGACTTAAACTAGTTAGGATAGGATAATTATTGAATATATTTGTTCATATTGTATATGATTTTGTATTAGGCTTAGAACTCTCTTATTTAAAGAAAAGGGGGAGGTGCTTTAGGAAGTCTTACAGCTTGTGGTTACTTGCCTACTGGGGCATGGCCTCTTATACTTTATATGCTGATGCAGAGCCTGCGTCCACCCCTTCTTCCCTAGCTGCTCTTTTAGATTGCTGGATTCGATCTCTGTTGTCTGTTCAAGCAGAGAATTCTGATTTGTGAGTTTAACCCTAAATAAATAATCATCTATTTCTCAATTCTGAGCTAGTATAGGGTTTCTTTTAAGCATCCGTTCCACAGGAGGACACAACTCACTGTGGGCAGCAGCACTCCTTTAGGCAGGGGTCCCCACACAGCCTAAAAGCAGAGAAACTGATCTGAAAGGGAATGCAGGTGTTTACTTCTTCCTGTTCTTAAATTCTTAGACAAAATAAACCTAGTCCTCTCCTGGTTTTCTTTTTGTCAAGATATTTTATCACAGCAACAAAAGTGAAACTAGGATAGGGGCCCTTCTTTCCTCAGTCTTGAGATGTTGGGGTGGGGTTGGGATGGCAGGAAAGGCACTTTTACCTCAATGGGTAGAACTGTTGGTGTCATGCTTTAGACCCACATTAAGTTTAAGTGCTAAGAATATGTCAGCACTGAGCCCCCCCAAAGCTGAATAAGATTGTTAGTTCTGACTTAATAAATGGCTTAGCGAGCTTGCTGATAGAGTTTTGTCATGGGTTGCACTGACTGACAGAGCACATGCCTGGTATGCATGACCCTCTGGGTTCAACTCTTAGTAGCCTTCTCATCCAGTAATAAAATATGTGTGCAATTGGATTTAAGCAAAAATTGAAGTTTCCTGTCACTGCAGGAATATAAATAAAAAAATTAACAGTAACAGAGCAAGTTTTCAGTTCTGTCTCCAGATCAGGTGCAGACAGCTTCACCTTTACCTCAATACTGTTTCAGAATTGTTGTGTTTTTTAATACCTCTCACACTAACACAAAGATTTTCCTCTCCTCTGCATAAACTCAAATGTGACAAAATTAAGAGTTGGTTTTAGGAAGCCAACATTCTAATTAGCATCAGACTGATAGAACTAAATCCTATTGTTTGTTGAGACCATGTCTTGAGTATCAGCCACCATGCCGAGTTTATGCAGGGTTAGGGATGAAATCCAAGGCTCCCCGCATGCCAGGCAAGTTCTCTATAGACTGAGATACATCTCCAGCTCTAAATACTCCTGATTTTCACTTAATCTTAAATTAACCTAAGGTACTCCTGTATACTGATACATGAACAACAAATAGAGGTTTTAGTTTGATTGGGCAGAATAAGACAGAGTCATATTGTATTACAAATAGTCTTAAAATCTCTGTGACTTATTTTTAGGTCAAGCTGCATATCTATTAAAAGTCAATAGGATTCTTGCTGCACAAACCATGAAAGACCCAGATTATTTAGACTCCACTGTCTTGTTATACCACTAGCTCAGTATATATTTTCAAGGATACCATAGCAGAATGAAGACACAGTAATTACACAAGATGAAGACTCACAAATTAAATCCTACTCACAGCCCTGATCTAGTCTTATTGGTGAAGAATTACAAAAGAAAAAACATACAAAGATGGTCATTCTCATAATTTCTACTTTAGCATCTGTTTGAAAAAGAATCAGTGGTATACAGAGACCATTTTGTTAGTTTTGTAATCAGTATAGAAACATGCTTAGTGGACTTTTAATTAAAAGTATGGTGGGGGTCTGGAAAAACCAGTTTGTTGGTTAAGAGCACTAGCCACTTTTCCAGAATTTGCTGCAACTCAATTCCCAGTATCCTTGTTTCCAGAGGGCTCACATCATCTAACTCCAGTTCCAGGGGGATCTGATACCCTCTTCTGGCTTCCCTAGGCACTACATGCCTATTGCTCATAGATGAACAGGCATAACACCCATACATGTAAAATTATTTTCAAGTTAAAAAATAAAAAAAGCATAATGGGAATCAAGATTAGATGCCAAGTTATGCAGAATTAAACTTTACTATAAGAATTCTTGTAAAGAGCGGGGTGATGGTGGTGCATGCCTTTAATCCCAGCACTCAGGAGACAGAGGCAGGCGGATCTCTGTGAGTTAAAGGCCAGCCTGGTCTACAAGAGCTAGTTCCAGGACAGGCTCTAAAACTACAGAGAAACCCTGTCTTGAAAAACCAAAAAAAAAAAATTCTTGTAAAGGATAAAATTTTTTACTATCTCATTGGTTTAAGAACCATTAGGAAACTCAGCAAAGCATTCATATCTGGCCATTATGTGGTGTAGGAGGTCCTTTTGTCTA
Organism: Bramus lutescens; assembly: GCA_001685075.1. NCBI lineage: Eukaryota > Metazoa > Chordata > Mammalia > Rodentia > Cricetidae > Bramus > Bramus lutescens. The sequence goes on along the minus strand of LOEQ01010846.1, from coordinate 3,792 downwards.
TGTGTTGCTTTTATTGATTGAATAAAGAAACTGCCTTGGCCTTTTGACAGGGCAGAACTTAGGTAGGCGGAGAAGACGGAACTAAATTCTGGGAGAAAGAAAGCAGAGCCAGAGAGAACCACCATGGAGATGCCAGGTCAGATATGCTAAATCTTTCCCAATAAGCCATGACCTTGTGGTGAACACAGATTAATAGAAATGGGTTAAATCAAGATATGAGAGTTAGCCAATAGGAGGCTAGAGCTAATGGCCTAACAGTGTTTTAATTAATACATTTCCTATGTGATTAATTTGGGTGTAAGCCAGCCAGGCAGCTGGAACAAGGGACCCTCTCCTTGTAACAATTATGCATTAAAGTTTCATTTAAAATATGTGAGGAACAGTCTGGGAATTTGAATTTTAACAAACATTTCTAAGGGTTGCTAAACAAGTGGTCTGAAAATGTTAGGTAACACTTATTATTGCTTCCTTTCTTCTGACATTCATTCTTCAAGGTTTTGGCAAGTGTGCTTGTATTTTTTGCCCAAGTGTGTAAATGTGTAATGTTCTGATTTGATAAGTTAGGTGCCAAGAAGCAAGTGGCTGATCAATATTCACACTGATCATTGAGAGATGAAAACCTTGGTGAAAATGGATCCCAAACCACGGACTTGTTTGGAGTTGGAAATGGAAGGATGCATAAAGGATAGAGCAAGGAGCTGTGTGAGACTCAAGGACCACGGGAGGATACAAAGCAAGATGTCAGTGAAGACAGTTAACCTTTCTGGCTGGCCAGTCACATTGCTGAGTATGGGGATTAGTTGATGTGCATCACCATATGGTCTTCAGGAAAGCAAAGATAGAGTGTGGTTCATGATATAGCAAAGAAAGTAGTAGTTTTATTTAGTACCTCTTAACTGAAAAGCTGAGACAGGGTTAAGAAGGGATAAAATGTCCTTATCTTCACTAACAAATATAATTTGCCAAAGAAATGATCATAAATACAGTTAGCTATAAGGTAAATATATTAAACACATAAATATGTTTAAGCACAAAACTTGCAGCATCTTCTAAAAGTATATTTATTTAATATGCATGAATGTTTTAACTACACATATGTATGTTCAACAAATGCATGCCTGGTGTCTGAGAACTCAGAATAGGACTGGTCCCCTGGAAATGGAGTTACAGACGGTTGTTCATTGAACTCAGAGTCCTCTACAAAACCAGTAAATGTGGTAAATGAAAAACCAGTAAATGAAATGCTCATTCATTCCCAGCTGCTTAGACCCAAAATTATCACACAGAAGCTATATTATTTACAACACTGTTTGGCCAATAGCTTAAGCATATTTCTGGCTAGCTCATATTAAATTAACTCATTTCTATTTATCTGTGTATAGCCACATGGCTGTGGCTTACCAAGTAAAGTTCTGGCACATCTGCTCCTGGCAGCTGCTACCTGGCATCTCCTTGACTCTGCCTTCTTTCTCCCGGGATTCAATTTAGTTTTCTCCACCTAGTCCTACTGTGCCCTATCAGGTCAAGCCAGTTTTTTTATTCATTCACCAATAAAAGCAACACATATGCAGAAGAACTTCCTACATCATCTCCCCTTTTCTTCTTAAAGGAAGGTTTTAACTCTAACACAGAAAAATTAAATATAACAAAACAGAATTATAGTTAAAATATTTATATGAACTTTATCTTTTATTATAACTAAGGAAAACAATAATTATAACTATTCTTTAACTTCATCAAAGACCTCAGAAGGGTATAATATTACCTAAGTTAACAGGAAGTGCATTGTAAGTAACTTCCAAAACTTTAGAATTGACAGAGACATCTTGTTGTCTGGACAGTCACACAAGTTCATCTGTACCATTGGGGCATCCATCTTCAGCCTACAGAGTTTATCTGACAGAGTGTTCCATGAAGCAGGAAATCTTAACCCCTGAGCCATTTTTCCTGCCCCATGTGTAGCATCTTAATAATAACAAACTGAAAATCCCCTAGAGGCATTCCAGTTGGAAACTTTTTGAACACACTAGACTTCCTTCATGGGATGGAGTGGAGAGTGAGCATTGGTACATACAGAAATGACAGCAGCACATTAACAGACTCACAAAAGTCTTTCCATAAATAATAATAATAAAAGATACACCAAAGAAAACATCATCTAGCCAGGAGTCTAGGAACCATTCCTAGCAACATACCCCAGACTCTTGATGCCCAAGTACAAGACAGTTAGGTCTAAAAAGAAATAAATTTCTGGGAACTGATCCACAAAACCTCTTTTGGACCAGTAAAAGACTGAATTTCCCAAAACCTCTATTCATACTTTCTGCTTTGGAGGAATGGGAAGTAGATGCGTGAACTGAAAAGAGAGAAGATCTGGAATTTTTTATGTGAGGCTCTTTTCCCCACTGTAAGACCAGATATCACTCCAAGACCACAGTGGTAGGAAAGAGCCAGAAATAAGCTTCCAGTGGTTCTAGGCTCTACAGCTTCAGCACCTGCTAACAAAACAAGCTGAGAAGAGGAGTGCACAGTGCCCAGGCACTCACACACTGCTAGGCTGCCTCTAATGCTATCTGATCAGGAAGGAGTGAGGGAAGGCAGGTCTGTGGCCCCCACCCACCTCATTCACAGAACAGAGGAGATTCTCCATATACACACTAGATCTCTAGTCAAAGGTTTCAGAAACTCAGAAATAAAATTAATGTAATTGAGTTTCCTGCTCTGCCTGCCCACAAAGTCTCTGTGTTTCCATTCAGACTGCTTTGTTGTCATCAAATATCCATGATGCTGCTCCAAGTCATGGCTCATGTGGGAAAAGTAAGCATCACCCTCATGCAGACAGGCATCAGCAAAAGAGACCACATATCCAGAGCTGTTAATGCTTTAAAATTACTAACCAAGCAAGGTAGCTTGTTGCCTGTGAAATAATTCTGTCCCCTTTCCACCCTGCCCCTAGAAGATCACAGAGGACTAGAGTAACATAAAGCCTATAGCACAAGGAAAAGTCAGAATAAGATTTCAGGCAATTGATTCTATGCTTAGAATTTTTTTTTTAAAGAATAAGAGTGATATAACCAAGTGGAAAAGCTTGCGTGTGTTTCAAAATGCCTGCAACTGTTAGAGGATGCACCTTGATGTCTCTATTTAGGAAGGAATTACTAATATTTTGTGAAGTATAGAAAGTTTTAAAATTAGTATTTGGGGAAGGAAAGATGGTGGGCAGGCAGAGGCACGCCAAAGCAATCTCATCTCTCCACACACCCTCTTTCCTTGTCTCAGCTCAATTTCTAGGGTATCCCCTTCTTCTTCCTCAACTGGGAATTGCTCTCTTTTATAAAGCCACACCTCTTAATCTTTCTCAAACAGTTCTACTAACTGGGGACCAAGCATTCAAACATGTGAACCTGTGAGAGCCATTCTCACTCAAACTGCCACATATACAGTAGTCTCAGAACTGAGCTGAGGTGCTTCAGGCAGTGTTCATTGGCACTGCCTGAAGTGAAGGCACATGCAATGCAAAGGGTGCCCTGGTATTTGTTCAGAACCATGACTGCAGTGAAGTCATGTGATCCAGTATGGGTGAGCACAGCCAGCCTCACATTCCTGGAGGACCAGGTTTGTGGATTTTTCTGTGTTGAAGTGTGGGGAAAGATGCTCTACAATTAGGCGAGAATCAGTCATCGGCACATGCATACATCAACCATTACCATTGATATTAGTGGCTTAAAATTTTTTTATTTTTATTTTTTTATTATTATTATTAAAAATTTCCACCTCCTCCCAATTCCCTCC
>LOEQ01010845.1:32848-49460 GCA_001685075.1 Bramus lutescens | reverse complement strand
TCTTGTATGGTTGAGACCAACACCACTTTGGAACCAATGGGGAGGGCTGCATGGAAGTCTTAAATTATTTGCTGAATAACAATGTTTCTGAATCCACAAGGAGCCCAAAATATTGAAAAGCTAAAATAGCATCATCCTTAGAAATTGAAAAAATACTAAATTATGAAATTGGTATCAGAAAGAAGATGAGTATTTCCATAGGATGATACCTTCACTATATTTTAGGATTTTTGAACTGTCATGAATAAATATCTTTGTTATTTCTCCCTTTTGATTTTTACTGTTTTCTAGTTTGCTCGAATGTGTTTTATATCCCTTTGAAACACACCGATCTTACCTAGTTAGTTTTATCTGTCAGCTTGACACCTTGAACCTAGAATCACCTGAGGAGGATGCCCAGATCCGATTGGCCTGTGGGCATATCTGTAAGCGATTGTCATGGCTGTTAACTTACGTAGGAGGGCCCAGCCCAATGGTGACACTGTCCCCTGGACAGGTGGTACTGGTCTATATAAGGAAGCTAGCTAAGCACAAGCATGCAAGCTAGTCAATAAACAATGTTCCGCCATGGTTTCTCGTGGGTTCCTGCTGTACTTTCTCTCAACAATAGACTGTAACCCATAAGCTGAAGTAAACTGTCCCCCACTTGCTTTTGGAAGGTGTTTTATCACAGCAAGAGAAAGGAAATGAACATAAGATCTGTTTGATAAGCAAGAAGTTTTAAGTCAGAGGCAGATAAAAGTGTTGCTATTATTTGCATCTCTATGAGGTTTGTAATTTGTAGAAGTCGGTCGCATTCTCCATGCCTCACACCAGCCCAGCTCTACGATGGCTTTTTAGTGGGAGTCTGTGATGAAGAGCAGTAAAAGTGACTGCTCTTTGGACTGGAAATGGAGGGGGGAGGGGGAGGGAATTGGGAGGGGNAGGAGGTGGAAATTTTTAATAATAATAAAAAAAATTAAAGAAAAAGCGAGGGCCCGGTGAAAGGTGCTGCCCATTAGAATGCAGTAGGAAACACATTGGCTTAGGGAGTGGCAGTGGCCCATGACCATGGGCATTTAACCAGCTTCACACTAACAGGCATGAAATCTTGTTATGTCTGCCGATGAATACAGCCTGGGAGCAACAGTATAACCCTGGGCTGGCCAGCGTCAGTACTGGCCCTCACACCCAAGCATTTTCTGATGCTTCTTTATATTATGTACTTGGGGTCTGGTCAAAATGAACTCAGCCATGCTTGAGGAAAAGTGTGCTACAAGATAGGAAACTATTCTTTAGGGTCTTTGGTAAAGTTGTATATTACAACATGGAATCTATTAATCCTAAGAGGAACTTCATTTTATAGATGGGGAGAGTGAGAGTTATATTGTTACATGCATGAGGCTGTGTGGTGGTATACCAGCAGGTGAAACACCAAAATTGTGGTTTCAACCTACAACCTTGCTGAGGGAGGCAGCTGCATCTAGCCGGAGGATGCTCGCCTCCAACCATCAGTTGTAACTCAGAGATACTGACCATAGTAGTCACGTGCTCTTCAGTCTCCAAATACTTTATCAAGCAATGGCGACTATTGTAGTACATACTAATTGATGGACTTTCTGCTCTTATCTGAATTGTTAGGGCCACATTGAAATGAGTGCTGTTCAGAAAATGAAGAAGGGAAACAGATTATATAAAGGTTAGACCTATGTCTTAGCTATGTTCTTTAGAGGCACCGAACCTATACAATAATATATTTTTTCTATATAATTATGTGAATGTGCATGTGTGTGTGTGTGTGTGTGTGTATCTCTTAGATAGGCTTGTACTGTATTGTCTGGGTTGTCCAACAATGACTAGAAGCCAGCTGCTATTCAGCTCACAAGACTACCTGGTGCTGAAGGCCCTGTAGGATTTGTGACAAGCTGCTGTTTGTCACAGTGTGTCGGAAGGTTGAAGAATCTGGGTTCTGATGGCAGTGGAAGATAGCAGTAGCAACAATAGGATGGATACACTCATTGTAACAAGCAAAGGTAAGCAACCAGGCGACATTGATTTTTCATTGCTATAGGTCTACACAAGTTAGACCATTTTAGCCATTATTCAGCTTATGTTGTCTGCTATAGAAAGTGTGCGCATGTTGCCTTTTGTGATTCAGTGCTGTCACCAGTAACCAGTCAGACATATTGCATTTATGTGACCAAGTTGAGAAGTTGTGGCTTCCACTAGAAGGTCTGACATACAATGTAGAGCAATGACCGTTTAGTTTTGCTGGTGTTCCTCTCACGAGCTCATTCCCTAGGGATTTATTGATGGGCATGTCTTCAGGAGGTTTTATATTACAAATCTATTCCAACATGCCAGTGTCCCCTGAGCCTGTAAATGTCTTCATCAACAAGCCAAGGGATATTAGGTATTCCCCACTCATTCATAGAAGGCCATTTTTTATAAAGGTCATGTTTTTCATCCATACTTCAACTAATCAGTCAAATAAACAGTTAAGATCCTTTGAAACAGTGTGAAGTGAAACTAAACCCAGAATCTCTTGTTGATGGATTCATATTGTTACAGCTTCATGTTCCCTTCTAACATTATTTCCTACCCTTAAACCGCATCCCCACAAGTATTCTCCAGACATCTGCTTCTGTGAATTAGAAAACTGGGTAAGTTCTTAAGAGGTGTAGCACACCTTGTCATTGCTAACTTCTAGGGTCTACTGAGGCTTAAGCCTAGTGGTAGGTCTTAGACAGGCAGTGAGGGTGTCTGCTGAGGGACATCACCATTGTCTTGCATGACATATTTTTCAAAGATAGCATTGTCAATTCCCCCTGACAAGAGAGGACAAGGCAATACTGTGCAGGGCAGGGGCAATGGTGGAGATGGATCTGCCATTAAGGGCGGGGAGATGTCCTTACTAAGGTAAAATAAAACTATGAGAATCAGAAAGCTCAGTGTTCTCTGTCTCATTAGGGTTCCCTCACACATTTCTACCAAAAGTTAAAAATCCCATCCTTAAGTTATCAGTACCCTCACTTTGTCTGGAGAACATTTGTGAGGCTGAAACTTCAAGCTGGGTTGTAAAGTCAGCCAGACTTTACAGACTTCTGCTATGGACTTGGGTTTGCTTTTCTGGCAACTTGAGTCTTACAGCTTCTGGAGAGAGTTTCTTCCAGGTCACCCTTAGAAATCTTAGACTGTATGAATCTGGAGCTGAGAAACTTCATCTCTGAGCTCCTTTTTCTTTATTACTTTACCCAGAGAAACTAAGGGGAATCAGCATTATTATAGTCCTTAGCTTTCCAGAAACGTTCAAAAGAGTTACTAAGTTCTTCACCTCTCATAGGCCAGGGTGAATAAAGAATATCAAATGCACTAAACTTGAATAACCCTTTACAGCAGTGGTTCTCAACCTTCCTATGCTGGGACCCTTTCATACAGTTCCTCCAGTTGTGGTAACCCTGACCATAAAATTATTTTTGTTGCTACTTCATAACTGTCATTTTGCCGCTGTTATAAATTGTAATGTAAATATCGGTGGTTCTGATGATCTTAGGTGACCCCTGTGAAAGGATCATTTGATTCTTCCCAAACAATTGGGACCCACAGGTTAAGAATCACTGCTTTAAAAAGCTCACGTGATGAAATATGTGCTCTCCATACCTTTGGAATACTCTAGTAGTTTCAAGTTCAGTGAAATTGGAAAGCCAGATCCAGATACCACCACACTCAATAGAGAAATTCATCCTTACAATTTAGTTTCTCTAGAACCACGCTTGGTATTAATCTGAATTATCCAGAAGAAGAGGACTGATAGAATGGGTACATATTCTAACAGGAAGTTCACTAGATTGACACACATGATACAGGCTGGGTAGTCTGATATGACCACCTGCATGCAGAAGGGTACCAGAATCCAGTAGCTTCCCCAATCCTTGGAGCTTGATGTTTCAAGTAGTCCCATCTGGAGCTGGAGAAAGACCTAGAAGATCTTTGGAGAGTTTCTAGTTTTTAGCTCACATTGGAAGGCCAAGGAAGCTGGACTCTTAGTGTGGGGAGACGGTTTAGCTCCTCTTGCAAAACAGTCAAGTTTGCTCTGAGCAGTCACCCTTGGTGGTTCTAATCAGCTGTAGCTACAGTTCCAGGAGATCTCGCTCCCTCTGTCAGCCTCTGTAGGCACTTGCAGTCAAATACACACACCCAGTCACCACTACACACAAATGCACATAACTAAAAACAAGAATTCGAAAGAAGAAACTGTAATAGGATGTCAATGGAGAATGCTGGAAGCAGTGGTGGTGGCAACAGAGCAGCAAGAAGCCACTTCCTCACTCAGATAATTCTTTCTGGAAATTCCCGCACCCAGAGGTGTCTCTTTAGTTGTTTGCAGCCTTCATCAAATTGATAATCAAGATTAACTATCACAGAATTCAAAACACACATCAGGTGATCCTGATACACAAAATACTGACTTGAATACTGAACCCAGTGACATCTGAGTAATTAGGAAAATGTAGTTCTTTCCTTTGGGAAGCAATGCAGAGGGAGTGCTGAAGAGGACAGAGATGCTACAAAGGTCCTAATAGTGAGAATAAGGTTTGAGGACACCAACTAAAATAAAAGTTTCCAACACTTTGATTGACATCTTTTGTGATCTTATTTTTTTTTTAAAAAGTGTCTTTATTTTTATTTGCAAAGTTGAGCCAGATCTGATAACCTAGACTTGCCATCCAAGTACTTGAGGAGCTGATGTAGGAAGATCATGAGTTTGACACCAGCCTAGACTACACAGTGAGTTCCAGGGCAATTTGTGCTATACAAGTTAAACTACCTTGGAAAATGTTAGTGCAGTTGGAATCCATATTATGCAGCCTCTTTATAGATTTGGTTTCCCATGACTGAGTGTTCCCTTTCCAATTGTCACCCTCGGGTAGAATAATTTTCTGATTTACTAGGAAGCAGACCGTGACCAAGCTCAATCCTCTGGTTCATTCTGTTGAATATTTTGGGTGACAACTGGCCTTAGGGTCTGGCTTGTGAAGAAAACACTTTTCGCCACCTCAGCTTGCACATTGTGATGTGCTGGAATTCTTTGACTCCCAGCCCTTTGAACTGATTAAGGGCATGGTGACACTGACATTTTTGCCTCGGGCTAGTGGCTGAGTCACCCTTTGAAACTAACAGTTGGGTTATGATCCAAAGATGGCAACTGACCGGACCCAAAAGTTTCCACAAGGATGTCATTGGGAGATGTAACTTTCATGCCTGGGTCTGTTGAAATGATGAGACTTTTGAATCCCAAGTGCTGTTTACAGTGGTTCAGTTCTGCCTGAGACTGCGAGGCAGCGCTTAACATTTTCCACATTGTATTTTTCTACCTAGTAATCCAATATGAATATTTTATTGGCATCTGTGTTTGCCAAACACATGGAAGCATAGTAGGGAGACAGAGAGAGAGAGAGGAAGAAGGGGAGGGAAGGACACACATAGAGAACAGGAATGTACATTCATAAACCCGATGGAGACATCAGCCTGTGATATATAAAAGAGATAAGTGTCCTAGGGACTTGTGAGATCTCCAGGTCAGATGAGTCTCCAGGAACGAAAAGGAATTTCAGCAGCATCTGCAAAGACAGCTGTCTTTAATGATACTCTTGAAGAGTTGGCATGGGGGATGTGAAGGTTCAGGCACACATTAGCAAATGCAGAGAGACAACATTTTGGCTTAGAAAAGAAGAATGGTCAAGAAAGTGGGGGAGAAATTTGCAAAAAAATATTCAGGAAGACACTTGACTTGCTGAACTTTTGATCACTACAGAAATCAACAGCTGCTGGAGTTTCTGAGGGACATGCTATGGGAAGAGCAGATTGATACCGATTTATGTAACCTATAACAGTACAATAGGAAAGGATTCTTGTGGCTTAGTGCAGAGTCACTGTTGTAAACCTGTGGGTTGCAATCCCTTTGGGAGGTGAATGACCCTTTCACAGTAGTTGCTAAGACCATCAGAAAGCACAGATATTTACATTATGAGTCATAACAGTAGCAAATTGCAATTATGAAGCAACAACAGGAATAATTTTATGGCTGGGGTTCACCACAACCTGAGGAACCATGTTAAAGGATCGCAGCTTTAGGAAGGTGAAGAACCTTTAGAAGAAGGACTGATTAGCTCTTTTGGAAATGTACTGCTTAATTTGGGAAAGACAATGAAAGATCAGGTGATCAGAACATTTATTAGTATTTCTGGAAGATGTCCGGCTCAAACTCTTCTACTTTGGAAGAGCTAATTTATCTAACACCAGCAGAGATTATTTGTAGAATTCAACTATGCCCTCCATTGGTTAAATTCTCTTTTTAAATTAGTAGGTTAAACCTCTGCCTTCTAATCTGCAAGCTAGGGGAAATAAGCTGAATTCAATATGTAATAAATGCCAGAACAGAAAAATTGTCTGTAAAATTTTTCTATTTTAATAATTCCTATTATTGATATTATATATTCCTTCTAGATGTAGAAATTGTGTGCATATATGTCATATATACACACACACATATATACATATGTATATATACATATATACACATATGAGTCATATATAGCTATATACACACATATATGTGATATGATAAAATATTTCCGTGGTAGCTGAAACAGCATTAGGCCCTCATGCTTGCTTGGATATGATGCCAACACAGACTGAAGGAGGAGACAGACCTGAACTGACTAGGCTGGAGGTTAAGGTATTGGCTACAGTATCTGGCATTTATACAGGTGCTGGTCTGATTTTGAATGTATAATGTCTCTTCCACAGTCTTGCTGGGCTTGGAGTCAGAGAGGAGAGTCTGAGTAGAAGGATCTGGGAGCGGAAGAGAAGCATAACAGTAGGGCAGTCTGGCCTCATCAAGTCAGAGGCAGATGCAGTGTGCAGGGCTGTAGAGACGGGACGGTCCTGGGAAGGAGAATGGACGTGCTCAGCAAACTTGGACTCTGAGCTAAGGGGCAGAACTTGGGTACCAGGGAGGTGAGGAAACTAAGAAATAGTCCGGTTATAGTTCAGGTTCCAAATGTCTCCCAATAGCTCATATGAAAGACTGTCTCAGGATAGTGCTATTTGAAGACTGGAACCTTGAAGAAGTGGGTTCTAATGGAGGTTTTTAGGTCATTCAGAATACAACCCTGATGGAGAATGTGGGGACCACCCTTTCCCTCTCTTGCATCCAAACCCTGGCCCTCCTGACCTCCCTTGGATTCTGAGATCAGATGAGGTGGGGTGCCATCAGCATGGTATGTCTGTAAACTATTTTTCGTTGACTTTGGCTTCCTGGCAATGAGGTGTGCGTTATGCCTACATCAGGATACACTGTCTTCCTAAGGCAGTTGGGTCAGGCAAGCATCAATAGAAACCTCTGAAGTCCAGGGCCAAAACAGGCCTTTTCTCATGATAAATTGCTGATCTCAGGCACTCGTTACAGTACCAGAGAGTTGACTAAGCCCCCCTAAGTTGTGTGTGTATGTGGTGGTGGTGTGTGTGGCGTCATCAATGTTTCTTCATACCCATAGGTCAGTCATAGCAGGGTTTGCCTTCAGAGTTCTCTGATCCCTAGACAGATTCCTGGTAGATTCTCTCTCCCTTTTGTTTCCTCCTCTGCAACATGCCTCGCCAGTGTGACCTCAGAGAATGGGAGGCCACTTCAGTGGTTCTGATCATCAGAGTCACTTCTTACAATTTGTTACTGAGATCCTCTGGGTGAAGTCTGAGGTACACCGAACAGCTGTTTTCCTGGGAAGTGTCTAGAAAATGCATTTCCAGGCCTGAGGTATAGGGAATAAGTGTTTGAGATGTCCTTAAGCCCAGGACCCAATGAAAATGTGACTGAGGGAAAAGAGATGCATCTGATCTGTGAGGACAAGAGAATTCTGAAGGCCACTCTAAAAGACTTACTGGGTTTTGTCTTGTAAAGTTTTAAGGGTGAAGGGACTTTCCCACTGTGCTTTTCTTGTGGTGGAAATTGCCCAGATAGAGAAGATAGTTTTGAGGTTAAGCTGGTTAGCCAACTTTTCAAGTGCCTCTCTGACCTATTTAGTCCACCTTAAAAACTTAAAAATATATGTGTCTTTATTAAACACAGACAAAAAGAGGAAACATATTGCAAATAGGCCCCTGTCTAATGTAGACAAAAATCTTGACATCCAATTAGCTTTTTGACTTTTCCTGAAACTATTGGAATGGTTCCTGCCCCGGCCAAGTAGAAAAGACAATTTTATAAAAATAGAAACCAAAGTAAGTGACTGGCACTATGCATTTTCTGCTGTTTAAATATGTATTCATATTTCTAAATATGTCTCTGTGTCTGTCTATATGTTTGCATTGGTCTATCATCTTTTTTTAGATAATGTATTTATTCTTACTTACCTTACATACAAAATCTAATTGTTATATATTTCCTCTGCACCAAATTGTTTGTGCACTTTTAGGCTCACATTTGGGCATGTTTAGAAACAAAGTATTTTTCTAAAATTTCCTAGTATCTGAAGGAAGTGATCTCACAGGGGTCACTCTGTTGTCTTCATCCATAGCTCCGTTCCATTCTATCTTCTTTCTAAAGTCCAGTGCTTGGTCCTTAGGTTGAGTTTCCTAGAAGTAGACTATGAGGCACTGAACTGTATCTTCAGGAAAGGCTTCCAGGCAGAGCAGAAGGGAAGTGGGGCTCTGGAGTGGACAACTGAGATCAAGGGGGCCTTGAAGAACAGTTCAAGTTCATATTGACAGGAATGCCTTGTGAGAATGTACATGGATCCTTGGAGTTGACTACACAGGGTGCAAAAGAGCTGCAGCATCCATCTATAGCCATCAGTCATTGTTCAAGGCAGTCCTCGCCTCCAGACCAGGGTCAAGGTGAAGACAGGAGGATGGTAAGTGCCTAGCACTTCTGAGTTTTCGCCTAGGCAAGCACTTTCTTATTAAATTCTGCAGGAAACAGTTTTCACAACAGAGAGGTGGCAGGTGCTAGCTTGGCCACCAGGAAGCTGCAGTTCATGAAGTTGGAGAGATCTAAGTGGATATGTGTGGTGTCTTGATGTAGTCCAGTGGTAAAATGCCACTTCTCTGATTTGGTCCAACATCTCTTCTCCTCCTCTGCTGAACTCTGGCCCACCTGCCTTCTGCCTCCACAGGAGCTGGTTCTTCTGTGTGCAATGGTTTCCTTTTCCTCCCTACTGCCCCTTATTTCTTGGTCTGCTCACTACTACCTTTTGTGTTAGGAAATCTCCACCATGACTTTCCCTCAATCCATGAGTTCCCACATCATCTCGTATCAATTTCTGTTGTGGTATTGTCAGAAATGTTCTCTATGTTTGTTCCCTCTCTCCGTCTGTCTGACACCTGCCAGGCAGGATGCTGGGCCCATTAAACAGTTTTAGTGACTCCTGAGTGAATCAATGAAAAGAACTTCAAGGCTCCATCCCTGCCTCCCAGATCACATCATTTTCCTTGAATCGTAATTGCTTACATGCATGTTCTAATTCTCTTGATCAATTACAAGCTCTGAAAGGTCAAGAATCATGTTGGATTTCCCCATAACAGGGATTAGTGGGAACTTCAGACACATTGGGAGTTCAGATAATGTTAATTGCAATCAGGAGAAAAATCTCTCAATGCTGACCTATTAGCTGCTGGACCATTCAGTTCTGATGCAGGGTATGACTTTCATTTTCTTTCTCTTGTTCACACCTACCCCTTTGGTTTCATGTAACTAATATAAATAATGGCTAAAGCTTTGGGAACCATCAGCAGTATGTGAATATACAATTCTAAGTTTTTTTTTCTTTTTGCTCTTCCGAGTATATCTTGAGATTCCCTTCATCCCTGGGAAAAAAAATCCTGAAGTCTCAGAATTTATCACTCTTGCTTCCCCCCTCCCCCTTGAAGCACCCCTAGACTAATAGCTTGACATCACATCTATCATGTTTTCTCCAAGATTTCTAAGGTCCATTAGGGTAGGGGAGTTGCTGGCAACACAGTTCATGCTGAGAAAGAAAATCCTCCTTGTGAATCACCGAGTGAATCCAAAAATATCTCATCCATAGCAGCACTTGGGGCCCTAGGCTTATTCCTGCTCATGTTGCTAGCACATGATGTATGCTTCAGCCATGAAACGCCTGCTTGCATCTATATTGGTACCCAATCTCTTTGGGTCTAAGTCACTAAAGTGGAAAATAACCCCTCCAGGCTGTAACATGCAAAAGAAGATTTTTTTTTTTTTGGCAATCCAAATCATTTTCTAAACCCTCAGAAATTTTACTTTGTCTAGACACAGGGCAATAAAAAGGAGAAGAATCATCAGAGATGATAATAAGAAAGTACGTGCTAAGGAGACACTTCCTGCAGAGCCATGGTTGCTTTTTAAAAAACACATCCTAGCCTGCTTTCTCTAGCCCTTTTGCAAACTCTTCACCCAGTCTTCTCTTTATTGGTGGCCCAAGGTAGAAAGTTGTGGACAAAGTCTTCACTGAAGCAAAATATTTAAAAAAAAAGAAAAACTATCAGAAGAAAATGCCCTGCTCATGGTAGACATCAAGGTACAATATGTATTCCTGAAATAAACTTTATATGATTCTGTATATGTTGACATGCCAACATAGGTTTGTTATGAATATTTTTTTCCAGATCTTCACAATCTGCTTGGGCCCTGTGTTAGTAGAAGCCACTTTGGGCTACCTTTCCTGAATAGTGACTTTTGTACAATCAGGGAAAGGGGCCATAGAAGATACCTGTTACATCCTTATCACCTGCTCCATGAAGGAAGAGTAAGGCTCGGAGAGGACAGGTAACAAAGGTCTAAACATTTGTTAGAGACTAGACTTTGAAGCAGCCATTTTAAGTCTTTCTCTTACCCTGGTTTGCTCTCTTGAAGCATCTTCTACAGACTTATGCTTTTGTGTGATCAAGGACTATAGAGGGGACAGTGAAAGTCCTCATAGTGTAGTTTGGCCTTAACTGACACCATCATAGACAGGAATTAAAAAAAGAAGTTGGTACCTTAATTACTATTCTCTTGCTGTGATGAATACCAAAGCCAAAGCAACTTATAGAAGGAAGCATTTTAGTATTGGCTTGTTTATAGTTTCGAAGGGCAAGTCCATGACCATCATGATGGGCAGTGTGGTGGCAGGCAGGTGGGTATGGTTCTGGGGCAGTAGTTGAGAGCTCACATTTTGATCTGCAGGAAGTGGGCGGAGAGTGCGAGTGGATTTGGCTTGGGCTTTTGAAACCTCAAATCCCACCCCTAGTGACTTACCTTTTCAGCAAGGCCACCTCCTAACTTAATCCTTCCTAAACCAACTGGGATCCGAATATTCAAATATGGCAACCGTTCTCATTTAGACCACCACAGCTGGTTTTTTGTCACATGCACCAAATAACTTAACTGATTGTCTTTAAAATTTGTATTGCATTTGTTTAATTTTATTTACTTTTGTGTGTGTTTGTGTGCATACATGTGCATATGTATGGAGCTCAGTGGAGATCGGAGGACAATTTCTGGGTTCTCTCCTTCCACCATGTGGATGCTAGGGATCAAACTTAGATCATCAGGATTGGTAGAAAGCATCCTTTACCCACTGAACCACCTTTCTGATCCAATCTTTTTATTTTATGACTATGTGGCTATCTTCTTTATGAGTAGAGATTCCCAAAGATGGATCAATAGATTTTTAAGGTTTAAGGCATGCTTAGGACCAACATAGTCTCCATGAGTAATATCTCTAACCAAGAAGCTGGCATTGAAAATGTATTTAAGAAAAATAATCCTTAATACTGGTTTTAAAGCTGTTTCTCTGGGAAAGCAGTAGGTCATTTGCAGGCTGATTTGTGTGGGATGAGGCTAACCGATAGCATCTGTGTTCAATACACACACTGGCCTTTATCCTTGAAGCTGGGAGATGTGTAATTTATATTTTTGCTATTCATGTTGAGCTGATAAAATGTACTTCAAAATATATTTTCTACGCGCCATCCTCAGAAGGACAAGAGAGTTCCTGATGCCCATAAATGGTTTCTCAAGCAAGGTTAAGCCACTTCAGCTTGAGGATGTGCCAAAGTTCTTTTGTTAAGTATTCCTAGTTTTATGCCCCTGAATATTAGCATAAAGTCTCAAATAGTCATTAGTTTGTCTCATGGAAAATATGTACCAGTACAGGTTTTGTTACCTATTAGTTCAGTGATCTTGGACAAATTATTTAATATTTAAAATTTCAGTTTCCTAGTGTTGAATGATTAGACAATGGTATCTAATTCTCAGGGTTGTGATGAGATTTCTATGAGGTAGTAAGTGGTCTTGCGTATCTGTTTATATGGAAGTCTCCAATAACAGTAATAATAACAAATATTAACTTTGAAATTTCTATTAACCAGTGTGGTTCTGAGCATTGCATATAGAGTAACTCAATTTGATAGAAAAATCTGTGAAACATTTTTCAATATTGAAGATGAAGAACTTGAGACAAAGGGGGTGGGAGGGTTAAGTAATTTGCTCAAATTCCTGTAAGCCAGCAGTTTTATACATGGGACTCAAACTTGAAGAATACTACCAGGGCCATAGCATTTACTATTATGGGATTCTTAGAACAACATCAAAGGGAAAACTAGGAAACAACCCTACATTTCTTATTTAGTAAATAGTAAGAAATATTCATCAAAGACAGGAAGCTGTATCTAGCTTTGGAAGAAAAGGAGCAATAGAGGAGTGTGTAAAGAGAAATAGGAGGCCATCTTGTTCAAGGCATTTTTGGGGGGGGGCATATATTTAGTTGCCAAGATATGAAGTAGGAGTCACAGAGTGTAGAATATGAAACTGGAAAAGTATTTGGTTCATATCCTCCAGACTGAAGATAAGTCAAAAGAGGCAAGCGATGGGAGGAGGGTTAGGTTGCAATCATGTCATTTGAAGACCTAGATCTAGCAACTCTAATTTCTTTGTTATCTAAATAATGATGTATTTTGTATATATTGTTTTGGGTTGTATTACCCTCATGGCCAATGTAAAGATCCTTGATGGCTGACATCTGTTGGAATCCTGTAATGCTTAAGGTATGAGAAGATGAAGCTGTAGCTTAGAGTAATGGTTGCACAGTTGAACACTATTAGACACAACACAATTTAGTGTGTAAGAGAGATAATAGAGCACTGGGAAAATATATTTGAGAATTAGATCTTAACCAGTTGCAATCTTCTGAAGGTCATTGATCAAAGAGCTGTTCTTTCTATTGGTTGAGAGATACAGTCTTGAAAATTAAAATCTCATTCTTCCAGCAATTTGAGTTTTAATGTGAATAAAGAATGGAAAAAATGTTTCATGTCTATTTGTTTCAGGGGCAAGGCTGATGCATCTCTTGGGGGCAGTTTTGAGACATCTGGGGTTGTGTGTTTAATATATCCTTCTTTAAGTCTGTGAGTAAACCCCTTTATTACAATAAGATTTTAAAAAGAGCTAATTATTTTATTTACAGTCAATAGTCTTAGGGCATATTGAAATAATCCAGGGAGTTAGATGTTGCAAGGGACCCACCACAAAATGCAGAGTGAGGAACTTTCATGAAAGGCAGAGAGAACCCCATTACTGTTTTAAAATACGTAGAATACTTGAACGAATCAGGAATCTACTGGTTCTTTCATGTGGCCTCTATCAGCTCAGTAAGAAAGAAAAACAACCAAGTTTAAAACTGACTGAAAAGAGAGTGATGCCTGGACACTAAAAGCATAGATGTAGGCCACATAACTAAGACAAAAGGAAGGCAAAGAAGAGCTCTAAAAGGCAGGAAGACATTGACAAGCTGAAATGATCATCACAGTCAGTGAAATAAGCCATGCCCTTCCATATGAGGAAACTGGAACAGGACATGAAAACAGAAGCCATGGTATACAAGGAAGAAGGGGACTGAGGAAGACTCGTGGGCAAACAGGAAGAGGAACATCAGCTTTCCCCTGATACGAGGAAGCTTGATTTAGCTACACATTTAAATACAAGCCAAGAGGGCAGGGACCAGCTAGAGGGGAAGGGTAACAGGAATGAGTGTGAACAAAGTACAATAATATTGACATAACAAATGGCAGAAGGAAACCCATTGTTTTGTACAGTAGGTACAAAAGAAATGAGAAAAGGACAGGAGGAGGAAGGAAGAGGAGGGAAAAGAAACTATAGGGCAGACTGGCTTAGAACCCCTGTGCCTGGTGGAGCAGCTCTATGGAAAGACAATAGAAAAGTGAAACCTACACCCAGATTTTCTGTTCTCGACCTCCAGTTTAGGGGACAGCAAGGACTCCATGTCAACTATTTTATCCTTAAAGCTAAAGAGAATTACTCGGATGACATCTGGTCAACAAGGGCCTGATCTAGAGCCCTTTATCAAAAAGAGGCAGGAGAAGTGTTTCTCTTTCTCAGTTTGTGCACTTCCATTCCTATCCTCGGGACCAGGTGGGTGTTTGGAAAAACAAGAGTGACTGGCCCAAAAGGGAAAGCCATCTTAGGAAGCATCTCTGGTGTCTCCAGAGCCACCAAGTGACTTGCAGGGCGTACCCCATCACAAACACTCCCAGACTGTGAGGCACTTTCTACATTCTAGAAAAATAGTGGATACATTATAAGTTCTTGCCTCGGGGAGCCTCTTTGTGACCACAGGCCCACAACTCACTCCCCTCTCCAAGTAAGAGATACTCACTGGCCCGTAGTATTAGGTAGCAACATCAGAGACAGGTGGGAAGGTTAATAATTTTAGATAAACTAAACTGATGATCATAATCCTGCAAAGCTCTGAACATTAACCTACCACTGAATCACAGCTCAGAATAAAAGTCTATGAGCATGCTAAATCCAAACAAAGTCATAAAACAAGACATAGATTCTTCCAGCACAATAGAAAACTGCCTAGGGTATAATAATAAATCATTTGTACCAAGAATTAAGAAAATCACAACTTGTATGAGATAAGATAATCAACTCTCAATGACAATAAGATGAGTCACATTTGGAATATCTGTCAAGGATTTTAAAGAAGTCACATAAAAATGTTTCAACAACCAGCCACAAATTTTCTTGAAACAAATAAAAAAATAAAAAATTCTACAAGACAGAATTTCATAAAAGAAATCAAATAGAATTACAAAACTGCAAAGCAGAATATCAGAAGAAACACTTTTAAATTTCTATTTTTATATAATTATATATAAAATAAATTCAATTTATTTTTATGTGTATTTTCCTGCATATATGTCTGTATTTTGTGAGTGACTGTGGGTGCAGGAATCAAACACTGGACCTCTGGAAGTGCAGTGAGTGCTTTTAACTACTGAACCACCTCTCCAGCCCACACAAACACATTTAAATGAATGCCCTCAAATCAGGGATAAGGATGAGAAGTTTAAGATCATTCTCAGCTATATAACAAGTTTGAGTCCAGCCTAGGCAACATCAGAACATTTTACAATAGGTAAACCAAACCAAACCAAATCACCAGCTAAATGAAAATGTGCTTCATAAAGAAGTCTGTACTAAGTACTTTGTTTGTTTGTTTGTTTGTGTGTGTGTGTGTGTGTGTGTTTGCTTACATGAGTGTATGTAGATGTGAGTACACAGAGCTTGAATCAAACACATAGCTTTGCATATGGTAGACAAGTGCTCTAAAGTTAAGTTGCACTCCTGGTTCCAGTCTAAATAATGGCCTTAGAAGCAGTTAGAATGAAACTGAGTTTATCACATGGGGAGACAATAGTTTGATTGGCAGTAAATTGCCCATCTGAGATTATAAGAAAGAGGCACTAAGTCCTTCAAGTATTAAAGGAAACACCTGTCAAAGACTTATGTAACTATAACCTCTGAGAGTATCCTCTACAGAGAAGAATAAAGTCACAGGGCATTTTCATATGCAAGGAAACTATAGAGTAATTTGTTTTTGATTGATCTATTCTTAAATACTGGCTAAAGAATATCCTCAGATAAGAGGAAACTGTTTTTAAAAATTGGGTTATGGTAAGAGGGAAAGGAGCAGCAAAAATCAGAAGCAGGAGGGCACAGACCCACTAACCTCATTAAGAGTTTAACAGATCAGACTCGATCAAAACAAAAGTTCTCTTGTTCTGAGCACACCAAGCAAAGGCAGAGATTCACAGAGTGAAAAGTAATCAAGCTACACAGAGGTGTTGTTTAGAAGGATTTGCTTCAAACTCGATGGTAAGTGAAAGAACAGGAAAGTTTCTATGTAAACAATAAGTTTAAAAAGTGTGAATGGATATATTGATGTCTAATAACAGGCTTCAGAGCAAGAAAAATTTCTAGGGAAAAAGATTCACTACTTAATGATAAAAGGATCAATTCACTATGGTGATGCTGTGATTTTTAATGTGCATGTAATACACAACAGATCTTTCAAATACATGATATAGAGTTGGATGAGGAAATAGACAAGCACTAAATTATAGTCCGAAACCTTAACATCCCCTCTTAGCAACTAGGAAAATTTATTGCTAGAAAGTTTGACAGTGTACAAAAGATATAGAATATACAATAAATCAATGGTGTCTGTCATCTATCTATCTATCTATCTATCTATCTATCTATCTATCTATCTATCTATCTATCTAT
>LOEQ01010845.1:0-18122 GCA_001685075.1 Bramus lutescens | reverse complement strand
CACGGAAACTAAAAAAAAAAAAAAGAAAAAGAACTACACAAAGAAAAACATGGAGTCCTTTTTTTGTTGGCTAACTACTGAATATGGGGAGTGTTGGTGAAAACTGGTTTTCCCTTTCCAGCATGTATTAGTTGCAAATATCTTCTTGGTTGGGGTGAGATTTTGTGTCTCCTTCCCCTGTTCAGTGCTGGGATTTTGTCTGGTTTGAACCTTTGCTGGTCTTGCACATGCTGTCACAATCTCTGTGAGTTCATATATGTTTCAGCCCCAAGGACGATGCTGTTGCCTAGGAGTCATCCACCGTGCCTAGCATTTACAATCTTGCCGCCTCTTCTCTGTTGTATTTAGATGCATGGCATTACCTGAAGCCTATCAACAAAGGGCTTAGCTGTAAACCGAGAGTGTAAAGAGCTGCACTGCTCAATCTTACTGGAATTTAATTTATATACCTAATACTTGAATAAAACACCCGATGCAGGTGTTTGACTTAAGATCCTTGATTTCTGTGTCCATTAGCTCAAATGAATGATTCGAGGACTCACTCTTAGGCTGCCATCTGTTGCAAGGAGGCTGCTTGTTTGTCCCGAAGCCTGGCTAGCTTAGACCCTAAATAACCACATGGAAACTGTATTAATCAAATCACTGCTTGGCCCATTAGTTCTAGTTTATTATTAGATATTTTTCACATCTTAATTTAACCCATTTCTATTTATCTGTGTATCCCCACATGGCAGTGGCTTACTGGGTAAAATTCCCAGCATCTATCTCTGGTGGATCCATGGCATAGACTCTGCTTTCTTCCTCCCAGAATTCAGTTCTGTCTTCTCTGCCTACCTAAGTTCTGCCCTATCAGGCCAAGGCAGTTTCTTTATTCATTAACCAATACAAGAAACACACAGAGGGGACTCCCACATCAGCCATCTAACTTGATCTCAGGGTTTGCTGTTATATAATCATGTCAGATGCTATCTACTGAAAACATGCTTCAGCTTGAGCTGTAGCTCAGTGGTAGAATCCTTACCTACAATGTCTAAGAACCTGGTGTCAGTGCTCAGTACCAGAATAAACAATAGAAAAATAATAATAGTTCTTTAAGATTTAGAATAAGTCATCTGTAAAATCACATGAAATTAGTTTAATGGTGGGATTTTGAATTCTTTTTATTTCCTTGGGATATTATAAATTTTGTCCAGAGTTCCAAATCTATTGTTAGAACTTATAAATAGTATTATCTTAACATTTTGCAGATCTCCTTCCTTTTGGTAATAAAAATCCATGTCAGGTGGTGGTGGTCCACACCTTTGCCCCAGCACTTGGGAAGCAGAGACAGGCAGATCTCTGTGAGCTCAAGTCCAGTCTGGTTTATTAGAGCATTCCAGGATAGCTAGGGCTACATAAAGAAGCCCTGTCCCCCCCAAAAAGCCAAAACCTAAACAAACAAACAAACAAAAAGGAAAAAAAGCACATTATTTTTCACATGCTTTGATTTGCTCTTCCTTGCCTCCCCAAAATTTCAACTTACTAGTCTTTTCAAAGAAATACTTCTCAAGGGTTTTATTTTTTATCATTTTGCATTTTAATACTTATTTCCTGTTTAGTCTGCTTTCACTGTGATTTCAAAGCATTTTAAGTGAGATTAATAGTTAATTTGTTTTTAGGATTTCTTGTTTAATACTCTTTACTTTTAAGAACATGCAAATGCCCTTTATTACGTTGGCTACAATCTTCCAATTCTGACGTGTGAAATTCTTGATGTCAGTCATTTATAACTGGCTTTTGATTATAGAGGACCCTAATAGTTCCAAGTGGATTGATCATCTTGGAGGTGACAGTCATCCATTGTTACTAACTACTAATAGTATTAAAGAAATTCTGATCTTCATATCATTTTTTCTTTTGTGCTAGTCTATATACTACCATTTCTTTGTAGTTCAACAAAAGGTCATATTTTTGTGAATATGAAAAACACTTAAAATAATATATATGCATACAAATACGTATTTCTTGTTAGTTAAATTATTCAGGTCCTTGTTTTCCTTGGGCCACTTAAAATGTCACTGACAGAGATGAATTAAAATCTTTCACTGTCTTTGTTTCTGTGTTTAGAATCTGTGTTAATTAGGAATGTACAGTAATCATAGTTTTATTTTCTTTGTTAATTATGTTGTCAATTTAAATTATTCTTCTTTGATACTTTCAGGTGCCATGAATTCTTCTTCATATATTAACATTAATATATTTGCCATTTTGAACATTAACAAGGCTTATGTTTAAAATGTTTCCAGTTTCAACCTGTCTGGATCTTTTTGCCTTGGATATCTCTTCTGTAAATAACACATAATTAAACTTCACTCTTCATTAATGCATTCTTAGTCTCTGGTTTATCGTGAGATTAGGTATCCCAACCCCTTTCCTTTGATAAATGGCATTCTGCCGTTGTGTCTCAAGATTACTTCCTGTTTATATCAAGAGGCAGCACGGTGTGCTGTGGCATGGCCTTGCTTTAACCCCCACTTGGCCTTGCCCACTGTTTGATGTCACTAAATTGCATTGATTTTCTGGTTTCAGTTTGCTCATCAACAAAGTAAGAATGACTGTAATGATGTTTCATTTACTGAATTCATTTATTTGCTTTTGGGATCTTGGAGATTATTACATGTGAAATATCCATAAGATGCTGGCAATGAGTGAGCCAAGTCACCATGGCTATATTGTCATGACACTTTCCGCCTACCCCTACTTGTTGAGCCAATCTTTATTTTTATCCCCTTTCTTCAAGGTTTTTGGAAATGGTGCATCAATTTTTTTATTATAGCAGTTTCCTATGCACATGAGATATATAGTTTTTCTTTTATTGAAAATAGATTTTTCTATAATGTATTCAGGTTGTTTTTTTCCCCATGTACTCCTCCAAGTTCCTTCCCACCTCTCCTCCCATCCAGGTAAACCCCTTTCTGTTTCTTGTTAGAAAATTAACAGGCATTTAAGGAATGATAATAAAATATAATAAGAGAGAACAAAAAATCAGAATAGGACAAAACAAACAAGCAGGTAAAGAGCCCCCAAAGGAACAATAGATAGATATAGATGCAGAAATACACTCCTTTGAGCATCCAGTAGTCCTATAAAAACACAAAACTGGAAGCCATAATATGTATCAAAAACCTGCTGTTAATATGTACCCTGAACCTGCTGCTCAAAATAAATGAACAAATAACTGAATGTTGTTGTTGTTTTTTTTTTTTAAAGAAAAAGTCCTGATCCAACATTATAAGACAAGGAACTTCTGAAGACTTCATTTTTATTTGTTTTCTGTTTGCTATTTGCAGTGACATGGGGGCCTGCCCTTTAAAGTAGTTTGTTTCCTCAATAAGAGTCTCTTAGAGAAAACTTACTTTTCATTTGTAAGTGATTATCAAATGGAGATAGATTCTGAGTTAGGAATAGGGACATGTGGCCACATCTCCTGTCATCCCCAGCTGTTGCAAAGGCTATTGGTTTCTCTCCACGCACAGCAAGGCCCTATTGCTGAAAAAAAAAAACACTACAACTAATTGAATACAGAGAAGTAGAGACATCAAGAGCTGATGCCTGACTATGTAGTAAGGAGGCCGTTTGTTGGTCCCAGCAGCTTATCTCCAAAATAATCACACAGAAACTATATTAATTAAATCACTGCTTGTTCCATTAGCTCTAGCTTCTTATTGGATAACTCTTACATATTAATTTAACCCATTTCTATTAATCTATGTATCACCATGTGGCTGTGGCTTACCAGCTAAAGTTCCCTGGGACACCATCTGGTGCACACCCGTGCAGACCTTATGTGTGTGCTGCCTTCATCTCTGTGAGTTCCTATGTGTCTCAGTGAATATGGAAGACTGTCATTAGGAGTGATTGCATTGCTACAATCATTTTGGAGACCATTAGTATTTGAGTTTTCTCTAGGTTTCTGGGCTTGCTAGTCTCAGGCTCTTGGTCACTCAAGTAGTGCCAGATATGGGTTCCATGGAGTTTGTCTTCAATTGAATCAGTTATCAGTCGATTCCTCTCACCTGCTTTGTGTGATCATCCCACTGGCATATCTAGTGGGCAGGTAACCACTGCTAGTGATCAGAGGCTCAGTGCCTGGGTTGGTGCTTATGTTCCTTCCTCCTTTGGCAGTGTATAGAGTACCTTCTGATACTAAGATCATTAGCCCACAGGGGTGAAGGTCTAGGCATGATAACGGGATTTTCCTCTGTATGCTATAATTACCATTAATGAATAAAGAAACTGCTTTGGACCTATAGCAGGGCAGAACTTAGGTAGGCAGGGGAAGGGAGAAACTAAGCTGAATGCTAAGAGAGAAAAGGTGGAGTCAGAGAGAAGCCATGTAGCCTGCGGGACACAGACCCTGGGAACTTTAGCTGGTAAGCCACAGCCACATGGTGATACATAGAATAATAGAAATGGGTTAAATTAATATGAAAGAGTTATCCAATAAGAAGCTAGAGCTAATGGGACAAGCAGTGATTTAATTAANATTTCTATTAATCTATGTATCACCATGTGGCTGTGGCTTACCAGCTAAAGTTCCCTGGGACACCATCTGGTGCACACCCGTGCAGACCTTATGTGTGTGCTGCCTTCATCTCTGTGAGTTCCTATGTGTCTCAGTGAATATGGAAGACTGTCATTAGGAGTGATTGCATTGCTACAATCATTTTGGAGACCATTAGTATTTGAGTTTTCTCTAGGTTTCTGGGCTTGCTAGTCTCAGGCTCTTGGTCACTCAAGTAGTGCCAGATATGGGTTCCATGGAGTTTGTCTTCAATTGAATCAGTTATCAGTCGATTCCTCTCACCTGCTTTGTGTGATCATCCCACTGGCATATCTAGTGGGCAGGTAACCACTGCTAGTGATCAGAGGCTCAGTGCCTGGGTTGGTGCTTATGTTCCTTCCTCCTTTGGCAGTGTATAGAGTACCTTCTGATACTAAGATCATTAGCCCACAGGGGTGAAGGTCTAGGCATGATAACGGGATTTTCCTCTGTATGCTATAATTACCATTAATGAATAAAGAAACTGCTTTGGACCTATAGCAGGGCAGAACTTAGGTAGGCAGGGGAAGGGAGAAACTAAGCTGAATGCTAAGAGAGAAAAGGTGGAGTCAGAGAGAAGCCATGTAGCCTGCGGGACACAGACCCTGGGAACTTTAGCTGGTAAGCCACAGCCACATGGTGATACATAGAATAATAGAAATGGGTTAAATTAATATGAAAGAGTTATCCAATAAGAAGCTAGAGCTAATGGGACAAGCAGTGATTTAATTAATATAGTTTCTGTGTGATTATTTTGGGGATAAGCAGCTGGGTCCTACAAACGGCCTCCTTACTACATAGTCAGGCATCAGCTCTTGATGTCTCTTTTTCTCTGTGTTCAATTAGTTGTAGTGTTTTTTTCCAGCAATAGGGCCTTGCTGTGTGTGGAGAGAAACCGATAGCCTTTGCAACAGCTGGGGTTGTTTGGAGGTTTACCTGGGACCCTCTTTGCCAACAATATAGTTGGGTGTCATCTATTTGCAGTAAGTACTGAAGCTTCATTTGGTGATGGGAGATGCCCAATTGGGGGCTGTCTCTCCCTGTTACTTGGTGTTTTCATTTAGATCATCTTTATATGTGTATGTAATTTATGCAGCTTCTACTGTATTATGTTTCCATATGACTCCTCAAATAGCCCTTAGCTGTCCATCCCCATATTCTGTTCCTCTCCTCATTTGATCCTCCCATTCTAGTCTCTCCCCCTTCAATTCATAATGATCTATTCTATTTCTCCTTCCCAAGGAGGTCTGTCTCTCACCTCTAGACCCTTACTCTATACTAACCTATGTAGGTTCTGTGTATTGTAGCTTATCTTCGACTTAACAGCTAACATCAACATATAAGCAAATACATACCACATTTATTTTTCTTGGTCTGGGTTGCGTCACTCGGAATGATTTTTTTTTAGTTCCACCCGTTTCATGATTACAGTTTTTACATAACTAGTAATATTTCATTATGTAAATGTACCACATTTTCTTTTCCATTCATCTGTTGATAGATATCTAGGCTGTTTCCAATCTTTGGCTCTTATAAACAGAACAGCAATGAATGTGATTTGAGAAAGTGTGTCTGTAATAGGGTGAAGAATTATGTATGCCCCAAGAGTGTACAGCTGAATCTTGACGTAGATTGAATCCCATCTTCCTGAGGAACTGCCACACATAGTGACTGCATGAGTTTGCACTCTCACCAGCAATGGATGAATGTTCCCCTTACTCCATGTTCTTGCCATTATGAGCTATCTTTTTTTAATTGACCTTGACCATTCTGACAGATCTAAGTTACAATCTCAAAGTAGTTACAATTTGCATTTCCCTGATGGCTAAGGATGTTGAATATTTCTCTAAGTGCTTCTCAGCCATTTTAGTTTCCTCTTTTGAGAATTCTTTGTATATATCTGAACCCCATTCTTAAATTGGACTATTTGCTTTTTTGGTATCTAGTTTTTGAGTTTTTTAAATATATTTTGGATGTTATCTCGTTATTGGATGTGTAGTTGGTAAAAAATCTTTCCCATTCTGTGGGATGCCACTTTGTCCTATTTCTGTGTCCTTTGCTGTGGAGACACTTGTGGAAGTTAATCTTAGTGCCTGTGCTATCAGGGTTCTGTCCAGAAAGTCATTTTCTGTGCCAATGAATGCAAGGCTAATTCCCACTTTCTCTTCTATCTGATTCAGTATATCTGGTGTTATGTTGAGGTCTTGGATCTATTCAGAGTTAAGTTTTGTGCAGCATGTTAAATAAGTATCTATTTTGTTTCTTCTTCATGGAACTTTTCAGTTTTATTGGCAACATTTGTTGAAGACACTGTCTTTTTTTTTCTAGTGTGTATATATGACTTCTAAGTTCGTTTATGTGTTCTATAGTTTCATCTGCAAAGAAAGATACTTTGATAGCATCTCTTCTAATTTGCATCTACACTGATCTCCTTCAATTGTCTTATTGGTCTAGCTAAAGTTTCAAGAACTATATTGAATATGCATGGAGAGAATGAACAGTCTTGTCTTGTTCCTGATTTTGGTGGAATTGCATCAAGTTTCTTTCCACTTAATTTGATGTTGGCTGTGGACTTGCTATAAACTGCCTTTATTCTGTTGTGATATGTTCCTTCTATCCCTAATCCCTCCAGTACTTTTATTATGAAGGAGTGTTAGATTTTGTCAAGGGCCTTTTCTGCCTCTAATGGGATGACCATGTGGATATTATCTTTCAGTTTGTTTATGTGGTAGATTACACTTATTAGTTTATGTGTGCTAAACCATGCCTGTATCTCTGGAATGAAGCCTTCTTGATTTCAGTGAATGATCTTTGTGATGTGTTCTTGGATTAAGTTAGCAAGTAATTTATTGAGAATTTTTGCAACCATGTTTATAAAGGTAAATAAAGGTAATTGGTCTGTAATTCTTTCTTTTTTGGGTCTTTGTGTGGTTTTGGTCCTAGGGTAACTGTGGCCTCATAAAATGAATTAGGCAAAGTTCTTTCTGTTTCTGTTCTGTGTAATAATTTGAGGAATATTGGTATTAACTCTTCCTTCAACTCTGTTAGAAATCTGTGATAAAAACCATTTGGCCCTTTTTTTGTTTTGTTTTGCTAGGAGAATTTTAATCATGACTTCTATTTGACTAGGGAGTCTTTGTCTCTTTAATTTGCTTCTCTTACCTTGATTTAACTCTGGTGGGTGATATGTATTGAGAAAAGCACCCATTTCTTTCATCTTTTCTAATTTGGTAAAATATGTTTTTTTTTGTTTGTTTGTTTTGTTTTACTGAGTCGGGGTTTATCCATGTATCCTTTGCTGTCCTGGAACTGGCCCTGTCGACCAGGCTGGCCTCAAACCCAGAGATCTACCTGCCTCTGCATTCCTAGTGCTTGGACTAAAGGTGTGTGGTACCACTGCCCACTTAGAAGTACAGTTTTTTTTTAACACATGTTTTTATGATTCCCTGGATTTCCTCAGCGTTTGTTGTAATGTCCTCCTTTTCATCTCTAATTTTGTTAATTTGTATCTCCTCTTTCCTCCTTTTAGTTAATTTGGATGGGGTTTGTCAGTCTTACTGATTTTGATGTACTTTTTTTAAAAAAATCACCTTTATTAATGTATCATTTACATGTAACATTCACATGTCATTTTAAATGACATATTTTAATAAATTTTGCTAAGATTTGTTCCATGATTGAGGTGAAGAACATTTCTAGTTTAAAATCCCCCAAACCATGTCCTATTCAATAACATTCCAGACCTCACCTCCCACCTCTGGATAGTCAATATGATTTAGAATTGACTCCTCTGGTGTTTCATGTGAACAGAATACCATAGCTTGTGGTCTTCTGTGGTATAATATTTGCCACAACTATCTACATGTATCCAATAATTCTAACTCCTGTTAATGAAATAAAACTATCCTAATGTTTTTCGTTTTCCTTTCACTTGGTAAACCTGGGATTGTGGATATAAGTATGTAGGGATCATACAGCAGGAGTTATATATAATCTAGATTTTCTATTTCCTCTATTTACCTGCATTCATGTTTCTTATATATTACTTACTGTTTGACTTCTTTTCTCTGTGCTTCACACCACAGAGTCAGCAGTGAATTCCCTTTGATCCCTGTGCTGCTGGAGGCAGTGATAAGTCCATGCATGCCATTTGTGGTATGGATTCCATATTTTTCTTTTCTTCTAAGATTTTGCTTTCTAGAGTTGCTTATTTATAATAGAGGAATTTGTGATGACATAAAATGGAAGCAACTTTCTTGTAATCATTACTCTCAATCCTCGGTGTCTTGTTCTGCCTGGCTGCGTGTTTGAGCTTGTCTGTTCCTATGGATCCTCCAACTCTTTTCATAGCCTATACTGGTTTTGTTTGAAGCAGTTATAATAAAGGCCCATCCCAACTTAGATGGAGGGAAACCAGGATAAACCATAAGAATTAATATAAGTGTAACAAAATTGCTAATCCCACAGTCACTTCATGCAAGACAACATTTTAAGTGCATCAACCATTATTTATAGGTTGTTCTTTGTTTATGATTTTTTTTAACATCTAACTTTATTTCCTGTTTCTCCTTCTCAGTTTTGGTCTACTTTTGTTAAATGGATGAACACAATTTATTTCTGCTTACTGCACTTTCTTTCTCTACATTCGTGAGTAAGTGGAATGATGAAGTTATAGACTAGAGACAGTAACCCTTATGTTACAGTCTAAGCACATTGTGCTATAGAGCCAAACTGTATAGTGAAGAGAAGGGACACGGGAGAAGAGAGGGAGATGGGGGTGGGCAGTTGGCAAAAGCGAGCTGAGTAAAGAGCCAATGGGGAAATGAGTGAAGAGTAAAGAGCCAATGGGGAAATGAGTGAAGAGTAAAGAGCCAATGTGGAAATGAGTGAAGAGTAAAGAGCCAATGGGGAAATGAGTGAAGAGTAAAGAGCCAATGGGGAAATGAGTGAAGAGTAAAGAGCCAATGGGGAAATGAGTGAAGGTAAAGTGTCCGTATGGGAAAGTTAGCTGCAGCGAGGTCAGTTTTAGTTTTTGACCCTCCTTAAAGGATTCAAGAGCTCTACAAACAAGATTAATTGAGCAGGCTTTAACATTCAGAGAGTTCTGGCCTAGGTGACCTTACAGATAAGAGCCAAGTGAACAGGAAGAATATTAATTTTGGTTTTCCAAGAAGTGGATTTTCCTAAGTTTATTGAAGAAATGCCCCCATTCCAGTTCCCTGTTGTGTGTGTTGTTTCTGTGGGCTGAGTAAAATTATCTCCTGCTTTGTGGGTGGTCAGGGTTTTAGTAAACAAGCTTTATCCAGATGCCCAGAAACAGCCATTTAAATACTGGAATGGGATGTCTCTTCACATGGTCTCTTCCCCCGGGGATGTGGATGGAATTGTAGAAAGACGGGGAGCTCTCTGTGTTGGGACTCACGTTACTAATTGCTAATAGCTTACATTTGGGAAAGCAAAGGCATTTTTGGGAAAAAAAGGCATTTGTTTTGCAAGGGACATGCAATCCTGGTTTTCCGAACTTATCAAAACTTTTTCCTGCAAAAGACACAGTGAGAGGAAGGATGGGGTCCAGACAGCTCTGGGATTCTGTCCTTCAGTCTACTTCTCTCTTCCGTGATTGTTCATTTTATCAATTTAGCATTTGAATTTTCTAACAATATAACCTCTAAATGTGCTGAGCTCCATCTACTGTATGCTTTGACGTAGGTTTTATCTCAGGACCGCAAAACCATCAGAGTTAATAGAGCACTGAAATCGATGGTATGTACTATGTGTGGGCAGGGAAGGTATGGGATGAGATTAGCAGAGGTGGACCTCACTGGGCCTGAGTAAGCTGGATGAATGGTTGTTTGGGGCCCATGATGGAGGCAACACTCCTTCCAGACCACCGGGGATAAAGAGCAATTCCCAGTACTGTTTGACCTTTCTTAGACTTCCAGAGATATTCCATAACTGTTCCTCCCTCCTCTTTGCATCCCATATTTAAAGCATTGTTGTGTATGACATCATCTTCCCTGCTCTATGATTCTCTGCTAAATGGTGCTTCCGTTAGTTCCAGGCTGAAACTGGTTCCCCAAAGCCTGAGCCTGGAGCAGGACTTTGAATGGATCATCCTGAAGGCCTGCCACCTCTCCACCACCCTGTCTGCATCTTTGGTTTGCATCATTTGTCTAATGCAGGTCTATTAGCAGTGGTACAAAGGACCACCCAAGCATAATTAATTTTTTTCTCAGTGTCACTTGTACTGGCAGCCAATCTCTCAAAGAGGAAGTGCTTTAAACTTGGGTGCTTTCAGAGATGATAGGTGATGCTGGAGATCAGAGAGGTGTGAGAACTACCTAACATCCCTTGAAAAAGGAGTAGAAACCTCAGGCTGTGACTCAGTCCCAAAACCTCCCTTTCGCAGCTGGAGGTGGGTGAAGCTGTGGACGTCCTGGGGGTGGGGGTACAGGCTGGGAAACCTCCAGAAATGACTGCTATCAGTTGCGTAGATGTTCCCTCACTTCCTAGACATATTAGCCTTGTCATTTGTATTGACTGTACCTTCCATACAGAGAGACAAGCTTGGGACTAGGGTGCCAATGCAACGCCTCTGGCCACTCTCTGCTGAAAGAGGGTGATGGAAGAGAGGCCCTATCAGGGTGAACCGGAGAATTGATCTACACTGGCTGCTGCCTCATTTGTTATGGACGCCTACAAGTCTCTCTGAGCAGTGCAACTCAACCCCCTTACCTTTTACTTACAATCCTAGGAGCAGTTGCCTGAGAGAGACAGGTTCTGCACCAACGGCTGAC
Source organism: Bramus lutescens (assembly GCA_001685075.1). Taxonomy (NCBI): domain Eukaryota; kingdom Metazoa; phylum Chordata; class Mammalia; order Rodentia; family Cricetidae; genus Bramus; species Bramus lutescens. The sequence continues at coordinate 6,743 of LOEQ01010845.1, read as the reverse complement.
ATGATTTCTAATTGAGGCAAATGAGTGTGGAGGCACAGACATCGGTGACTCGGTGGCATATTCTGTCCTTGTCTTCGTGTTCAGAGTAGCTTATCATATAGACATTTAGGGAAAGTCTTTGCCATGCTGACTGTTGGAGACCTAGACGAAGATAAGACAGCCAGTGCCTTTGAATTCATGTGTGTTTCCTATTCCATCAGCATCCATTCTCTAAAACTGGCTAGGCTCTCTCACTTTTCCCTTTGGGAAACCTCGCCAACTATGGATGGGCTTTGCTCTATGCTCTGCATTAGGGAAGACCTGTGCTTCCTATATCAGGCTCCCAGTTGCTCCTGGTAAAAGGACAGTGGCCTCTTTTCAGCTCTGAATCCCCACATAGGTAAGCAGAGAGTGAGGATCTAGATGCTATACCTGCAGGAGGAATCGCAAGACTTGAGCCTGATCCCTCCTTTTTGATCCAGTGTCCTTCTCATGTTGGGACACACTGATCTTTAGAGGAAATTGTCTGGTGAAGGAAGATGTAGAGTCAGCAAATGGCATTTGGTCAGGGTCCAAGTCTGAATCTGACTTGCACTTGGCAAAAATTACCTGATTTTTCTTATATACTACAAGAAATGGGTAATACAGAGCTAAAACCACCCATGGCTTACTAATTCCTTGCTTTCATGAGCATTTTCATCTGGCAAACTTTTGCAGAAGTCTGTGTGAGAGGCTTCCTTCAGGAGGCTTCAGTGCGAATCTTACTTCTTGTCCAGTGAATGCTTCTTCACCTAATGTTGTCTGAGGTGGATTTCTAGGAACAGACAGATTGTCACTTCCTGTGGCACTCCTGTGCACAGAGTGGCCATTGTTCAGCATGTCCTACCTTCCCCCAATGGTGAGCTCAGAGTGTGACCCCTCACAGTGTCTGTCACTGGTCTCAACTCACTGGATGCTTGGTAAGCATGCATCACACTGAGCATCCTTCCTTCTTCTAAAAGCGGTCTATAGGGGCTAGAGAGATGGTTCAGTGGTTAAGGGTGCTAGTTGCTCTTGTACCAGTACACACAAAATGGCTCACAACCATCTATAACTTCAATTCTGGTCTTTTCAGCACCCTCTTGTGGCCTCCAAGAGCACTAGGCACATACATGGTGCATGTACATACACACAGACAATAGATTCATTCACATAAAAATAATTAAATCAAAAAAAGCAAAACAAGGTAAATAGTCTATAACAGTAGAGCTCAGATATTCTTGCCTTGGTCTTCTTGGAAGCTTTAAAAGTATTTTGGATGCCAGAGGGCTTTTTCTTACCATTTTGTACCTATTCGTATTTAATGTATCAGAAATTTTGAGAAAAGGAGGAAAAAAGTCACATAGGTTTTTGTTTTTAATCATGGCATTATAGTACATTTTCAAATTTCTTGAAATCTGAGTTATTGAAGACAAATCTCTTGCCTTCTTTGATATTCAGTCTGCAGCTATATTTTGTTTAGTTTAAGTCGATAAAAGAACCACTGCATTATACATATTTGTAATTAGAAAAGGGTGGGGCTTTTAGTAATGGTTTGAGGTAATTGTAGGCAAGTTTTGTTTATTACTACACCAAAATGCCATGAAACAGAGCCACTTAAGGATTGGCTGCATTGAGTTATCTGGAGCCAGACAGACTGGAGAACATTTCGTATTTGGTTATATTGCAGCTCATGAGCCCGCCTTGCCTTGTAAATGAGTATTTCCTCCATACATAGTGCTGTGACACTATGAATTGGTCATTTGGAAAATATTGCTTCACTGCCTCAAGCTAGCCTTTCATATTTGCACCATTTATTCAAGTATTCAAATGATTCCTATTTCAGTATAATCACCAACCTTGTCAGAAAAGGTTTATGTGTTTGGAAGCTATACAGTCTTTTAAAGGTATTAAGTACTTACATTTTTGGTTCATTGTGGAAAAAAATATCTGTAGGCAGGGTTTTTCATCAGGACCACCAGCTTTCCAAATAACCACATGAAGACTTATTGTTAACTATAGATGCTCAGCTGATAGCTTAGGCTTGTTACTAACTAGTTCTTACACCTTAAATCAACCCATATTTCTTATCTATGGTTATATCATTTTGCAGCACAGCAAGTTCATATCCTGCTTCCTCTGCGTCTGGTAGGCAACTTCACCCTTTTTCTTCCCAGCATCCGCTTAGTGTGACTCTCCTACCTAACCTCTTCCTTCTAGCTATTGGCCAGTCAGCTCTTTATTAACAATGAGCACAACACATCTTCACAGCGTACAAAAGGGTTATTCCACAGTAAATATCAACTATCACCAGAAAAGAATGCTCTAGTTTATTTTTTAATTGAAAATAGATTTTATTCCCCATACAATATATTCTGATTAGATTCCCCTTCCTCAACTCCTCTCAGATTCTCCCCATCTTCCCCAAATCCACATCCTTTCTTTCACTCATTAGAATACAAACAGGCATCTAAAAATAATGTTAATAATAAAAAAATAAAAATAATAAAATGAAAACAAACTAAAACATTGCAAAACAAATAACAGAAAAAAGAGCCAAAGAAAATTTTCAAGAAATGCATGTATATGCAGAGACACACATATTTGTGCACACAGAAAGCACATAAAAACAAAACTAGCAACCAGATATAAGCAAAAGATATGTAAGGAAAGAAAAAAAATCTAGCTCAGTCAAAGCATTATGAGACAAAAACAAACACAAAAGCAAGCAAAACAGCAACAAAGACCAAAATCCTCCAAAAATAGCATTGAGTTTATTTTGTGTTGTTTGTATACTACTGTGCATGGGGCTTGCCTTTAAATGTGGTTTGTACAGCCAGGGAGACTCCCCTGGAAAAAACTAACTTTTCCCTTTAGAGTAATTATCAATTGGAAATAGCTTCTGGGTTAGGGATGTGGGCTTGTGTCTGCTTTGCTCAGCTCTATGACCCCAGCTTGCTTAGACCCACGCAGGCTCTGAATATGCTGCCATAGTCTCTGCGAGTTCATACGCATGTGGGTTCAGCCATATTTAGACGATCTTGTTTCCCTGGTGTCTTCAATCCCCATTGGCTCTTATAGGCTTTCTGCCTTCTCTTCCACAGAGTTCCCTAAACTCCAAAGGGAGGGATGAAGGAGACATCCCGTTTAGGACTGAATATTCCAAGGTGTCTCACTCTGTGTACACTGTCCAGTTGTAGGTCTGTGTATTTGCTTCCATCTCATGCAGGAGGAAGCTTCTCTGATGATTTCCTGATAATAACTGAGCATACTGATTGATGAGTACAGGAGGACGTTGTTAGCAGTCATTTTATTTATAAGTGCCTTTGGCAGAACAGTAGTCTTTGGTTTTCCCCTAGGTCTCTGGACTATCTAGTCTAAGGGTATTGTCCACCCAGACAGTGTTAGGCACAGATTTCATCTCATGGAGTGGCCTTAAACCCAATCAGATAGTGGTTGGTTGCTCCCACATCTTTTGGGCCACTATTGCACCAGCGTATCATGTAGACAGGTCACCATTGTAGATTGAAGGGTTTGTAGCTGGGTTGGTGCTTACCTTCATATTCTGGTAGTGCACAGAGTAATTTCCAATACCATGAACCCTAGTCAGTAGGGGTGAAGGCTGTAACTGCTAGGCACCAGATTGATTTCCATGTGTTCAGTGTTTTATGTAGGTGTTGTCTTCAGCAATAGGTCCTTGCTATCAGTGTGTAGAGAGCAACCTATAGTCTTTGCAATAGCTGGGGTTGTTCAGGGGTTCACAAGGGGCACCATGGTACTCAATTAGATGTAACTTGTTCCCAGTAGTGAAGCTTCATTTGGTCATGATAGATGTCCAATTGGGTCTCTGTCATCCTCACTCTTTGGCATTATGATTTATCACTTTGTATACATATATAATTCAGGAAACTTCTACTGTATTAGGTTTCCATAGGACCCCTCAAATGGCCCTTGATTTTAGCTGTCCCTCCCCATATTTCCTCCCTCACTCCCTCTTTCCTCCCTTTCTACATTTGATCTTCCCATTCTACCCCCATCCATCCATAACTATTTATTCTAGTTATCTTTCCTAGGGAGATCCTTCCCTCCTCTCTAGCCCCTTACTGTATATGTAATCTCTATGGTAATATGAAATTTAGCCTGCTTATAAAGAACTTAGCAGCTAACAAATCTTATTTGTCTTTTTGAGTCTGGGCTATCTTACTCAGGATAGTCTTTTCTTTCTCCATCCATTTACTTGAGATTTTCATGATTTCATTTTTTAAACATCTGAGTAATGCTCCATTGTGTAAATATTCCACATTTTCTTTATCCATTCATTTTTTGGCAGATATCTAATTTGTTTCCAGTTCCTGGCTATTTTTCATAGAGCAGTAATGAACATGGTTGAGCAAGTTTCCCTGTAGTATGATGAAAATTCCTTTAGGTGTATACACAAGAGCGATGTAGATGGAACTTGAGACAGATCCATTCCCAGCTTCTTGAGGAATTGCCACATCATTTTCTATATTGGCTGAACCAATTTGCAGGACCACCAAAACCACACACGTTTAAGTGAGCAATTGTCATTTGCTCTTCCATATCAATGTGATGTTCCTTGAAGGTGAAGCTGTAGGCCACTTGTACATCACTTATCCTTGGAACAACTGTATCTTCCAGTACACCAATGTCCTTCCTACAGTTTCTACTTTATTAGGAAATCTAAAAGCATGGATACTCAAAGCTCCAAATTTCATGAACTAAATAATAGCTGCTTTATTAAATATAGTCTAAAGAGAAGGCCATTTTCTGCTCTCAGTTCCTCCTGGTGATGAAGACAGTCCAGGGTGGTTTTGTTGCCTTAGAGTACAATGAGGCTCCAGCAATTTGATCTGATATTGCTTTTACACATCAGTGCAGATGGGAGCATATGAAAAACAGATCAAATCTTAGCATCACCGAGACATAGTTTTGACCTTATGAATTCGCTGGATGGGTCTCAGAAACCCCCAGGGATCCTGGAATCACTTATTGAGAAATACCTACCTACACAATTGGTTGCTGTTCCACTGCTCTTAGTGGACATTTTAAAAGCCATTCTATACTGACTTATCCAAAAGGCCTATGTGCGCTAGATGAGAACTGGATTTGTGGGAGAGACGGGACCCTGCTTCACTGCTTTCTGCAGAATTATTCTGACCTCAGCTTAGATTCATGTCTTTTGGTTCACAAGGTCCACAGAGCAAAGACTCAGTAGTTGATTGAGTTTCTCAGCCGTGAAGTACAGAGGGGGAAAGAGGCTGAGGTGAAGGAAAATAAAAGAGGAAACAAAGTGTGGTACAGCAAGGACTAAAGAAGAGAACACAGGAGAGGAGCAAAGGGGGAAAAGGAGCCGAAAGAGAGAGGAAAATAAGGGGAGAGAGGACCCAAGGGTGGTAGGTATGGCAGTCTTCCGGAAAGGGCCATGAGACAGACTTGGGACCTGCAGGACCTACCCACCATGTTCTTTGCAATACTTAATGACTTCTCTGGGTCTCCCATTTCCCCTCCTACAAAATGAGAGTCCTGGAAGGTAGAGTAATGGACTGGATGGACTGGAGATGGACAAGAATACTAGAGGTCATCCTGGTTGCTCAGGCCTGTAATTCTAGCTTCTGAGGAGACAAAGACAGGAGAGTACAAGGTCAAGCCTGCCTAGTCTGCTGAGTGAGCTCAAAGCAAGCCAGAGCAGCCTTGTAAAACTCTGTCTTCATGGTAAAAGATTAAAATGAGAGAACTGGAGATATAACTTGGTTGTTGAGCACTTATATGACATAGATCCAATCTCTAGTATTATAAAAAAACAAAATAGGGTGCTGAGTGCATACAGACAGGTAAGTGAGTGGCCCCGCAGCCAGACGGTCCTGGGGAACTGAGTACAGGCCACCTCCAACTCCCTAAGTTTTTCTGGCCATCCAGCAGGGTGTTTCCCGGTTGCTGGCTTTCTTTAGCACATTCCAGCCTGCCCCCAGCACCCCTTTGCATCTGGGAGGTCCTTGGATCCCCCAACTCAACCTGCTCCAGGGTCGAGAGGCTGGGGAGCCAGCAGGAGTGTCCCTGCCGTTGAAGCTTCTTTGTACCATCACACCCTGCATCCCAAGCCTGCCTTTTTGTCTGCAAGGTCCTTGGAGCCAGACAAGAGGCCCTGTTCCTGTGCTGAGTGGATCCAGACAGCAGGGTATTTCTAGGAAGCTGGCTTTCTTTATGACATTCCAGCTTGCCCCCAGCACTCTTTTTCATCGGTGGAGTCCTTGGATCTCCCAACTCAGCCTGCTTCAGGGCAGAGGGGATCTGAGCCAGCTCCAGAGATGAGGGGACCTAAGAGAGGGCAGACCAAGAAAAACTCCCAAGTACGCAGTCAGCCACAGCAAAGATTGGACCAAGACGCTAAGACTCTGCTGGCCTCATTTGAAGGAAGAGATGGGCAGGCGTCAATGCAAGAATTCCTCCAACAATCTGAAAAGCAACATGATAGATAACACCAGAATCCAGCGGACATGCAACAGGAAGACTTGAACACTCTTACCCAGAAGAAGTAGAAGAAATCGACTTTAATTGTAACCTTATGAAAATAATGGAGACTCTTAAACAGGAAGTGAAAAACTCCCTTAAAGAAATGGAAGAGAAGACAAAGAAAAAGTTAGAAGAAATTAATAAATCCCTCAAAGATACCAAAGGAAAAGCAATCAAACAGGTAAAGGAAACAGTTCAAGACTTGAAAACTGAAA
>LOEQ01010843.1:27644-50453 GCA_001685075.1 Bramus lutescens | reverse complement strand
GGGAGGAAGGATGGAAGGGAGGGAGGGAAGGAGTGAAAGCAACAAAATAAACTCCTCTAACTAATCTTGTCTTTCAAGTAGCACCATAAGTAATGAGTATATTCTTGTGCAGAGCATGAATAGGAATGTATAAAAGATAAGGGTCATGGGAAAGGAAAATCTAATGTATTTTTTATTTAAGTGTACTTTTGAATAATATTTTCTGATCCAAAACATGTGCCAGTGTAAGAAAATAAGCTGTTTTTAATTGGGATACTTTATAAGTATGTAAACTTGAGTATGTGTGAGTGTGTGTGTGAGTGTTTGGCATATGTACATATATATATATATATATATATATGTCACATAGCATCATTTCTGACATTCAGCACATTTGTGGGTGGCTACACTTGCTTAGTGTCACTGTAATTCAGTGTAACCCATGAATACTATGACTATGGTATGGTATATTGTAACTGACTTATCTTCTCTCATTCACGCACGTCATTTTTCAGATCTTTGGTATGTTTGCCATGGCCCACATTGCAGCCCTCAAGACATCTTTCACGTGCACATTCAAGGGTGTAGTAACACATTTTTCTCATCATTGATGCTGCTTCCCGGAGCAAACGCTACTCAAGTTTACGAAACCAGCAAGAGTGACTGAATCAATTTACACTCCTCCGTCCCCTTGAACTACATGCCAATTCCATTTAGTTTGCAGAGCTGGTATACTACCACCTTCAAATTTTGTGAATCTACTAGAAATAAAATGAATTTTTCACACAAACTTTATTTGCTACATTCGTGGACTCTGTACATATTTGTTATTTTCATCATTAGTAATAAAAGTTGTGAGCACAAATTGTATTTTGTATATATTTTGTGTTCTTGAGAGTGTGAATTGTATGCTCTCTACTGATTTTTCTAGGGCATCCTGTTTATGGTTAACTCAACTTTGGCTAACAGTAATTATTAAGCATATAGAAGAAACTGGCTTGGAGATGCCTTTCTCCACATAAATTCTGCTTCAGTTTTCACCAGGTATGAGACTAGTTCACTAGTCAACTCATATGACTTCAAGTAGATTACCCATGCTGAGATTTCCCTGACTCCAGCATATATTCAGATTTCAGACACTCTTGAAATAATCATGATCCTGGGCAATTGAGAAGGCTATTAACATCGTCATTATGACTACTGATATGGATACTTTTCAGCAAGATATAAAAATGACAGAGAAATTTCCTTGATGCTTTCCTGGCCAGCTGAAGCTTTATTTCAAGAAACAGCATCACATCCAGTCACCCACTTGCCTTCAGCATGTACAAGCACACCCATGCCTGAGTACCCATGATCCTCTACAACTCAAGGTTCTTGGGTTGGCAATTTACTCCAGAACTGCCTGGACCTCAACTACTCTCATGGTTGTCATTGTAGAGTATTGTCTGTGTTTGTCTTCCATTCCTAAGAGTTCAACAACGCATCCAGAATTATTTATGCTGTAATAAATTCACCACTCTTCTCCTTTGTGACAGAAAGATGTTTTAAGGATTGGAAACAGGCTGCACTGTCTGGAATAAAACTATTTACCGTATGTTTGAAATATAAGGCACTGACGTCTACAACAAAGCTGAATGAATGTCAGTCATAAGGATAAGACACTTAAAGTTTGGAATCAGGATGATAAATTTTTGACATTTTCAGTGAGGTCACTGCCTTCTCTCCTGAAAAACATACAACACTTGCATAGACATATCGTTTTTAATATACAGTTGGATCATACCAAATCACAGTTAAGCCAAAGAGAAAAAACAGGAAGAGTCTCAACTTTTCAATTAGGTTTATCTAGCTCAGAGTTCTGACTCAAATCATGTGTAGAAGTCCAAGATATGATTATGGATTTCTTCTCCTTCACTCTGATCTTCCTCTAAACATCCACCAAGTGCTGTAGTATTAACATCCCTGAACTCCAAGATTCTTGAAGTTTCATGTGCCCAGGCAGTGCAAGGTCAATCTGATGTCGCCTAACCCCAAACTCAGTATGTTACTTTCCTTCATGTTTTTTCCCCTGTGGTGACTATCTGTGTCATGACTGTGGACTGTTGTCTCCCTATGCCCAGCATGGTTTCCTCAACCCCTTGACATATTATCTGCTCTTACTAAGCCCTTGTGCTTAGCTCTGTCAACATCATTTACACAATTCTCATCTCGGTTCCTTCTCTCATTTCTCACCAGAGTGCTCATTCACAAAAGCTTTCTCTCTGCTACCAACAACACCAAAATTCATCCCTTCACTAATTTCATACCTTCTACTTGTCTTTAAATGTGTGCATGTACACCTAGAATAGATAAGAAAAATGTGGTACATTTCCACAATGAAGTACTACACAGCAGAGAAAAATAACAACATCTTGAATTTTGCGGGAAAATGGATGAAGCTAGAAAACATCCTTATGAGTGAGGTAACCCAGACACAGAAAGACAATTATCACATGTACTCACTCATAAGTGGTTTTTAAACATTAAAAAAAGCAGCCCACAAATCACAATCCCAGAGAACCTAAACAACAATCAGGACCCTAAGAGAGACATACATGGATCTAATCTATATTGAGAGAAGTAAAAGACGAGATCTCCTGAGTAAATTGGGAGCATAGGGACTATGGGAGAAGGTAAAAGGGAAGGGAGCAGAGGAAAATGTATAGCACAATAAAATCAATTTTAAAAAAATAAGCCCTAATCAACCTCAGATGTAGTTCTTCATCTGTCATTTTTGATATCTAATAATTTTGTAATCTCTTACTGGGACCTGGGTCTTGTCAGATAGGTTAATCTGGTTAGTCAGTAAACCCTAGAAATCCTCCTGTCTCTCTCTCTCTCTCCCCAGGACTGGGATTATAAGTGTGTGTCATTACGTCTAATTTGTCACATGAGCAGTGAGTGCAAAACTCATGTCCCCATAGGAATGCAGCAAGCATTTTAGTGACAGCCATCTTCCTAGGCCCTGATAATCTTTTTGCTGTCTGTCTTTGACAGTGAATTGTGAACTCTTTGAGTAGACATTGTGAGTTCTAAACACCCTACAAGGATCACACCTGACCCTTTCACAGGCCATGGAAAGTCAAATATGGATCTTTAGTGGAATTATGAATGAAAGATTCCTGCCAGTGAGATGAACTTCAAGTCTGAAGGACCAAAGGCAATAACAGGGACCTTCCCGCTCTGGTGACAAGTATTGAACTAGCTCCCAGAGAGAACACTATAGCAGTTAGGCTCTAGATCCCCTTCCACTTTGTAGATGACATTTAGAAGACAAGAAGCCTTCAGGGCAATAGCAATAAATATGAACACAGCAGGCCATAGGCCTCTGAATCACAGCTGAAGAGATGTGAACTCAAACCCAGAGCTTTGTGGCAATCCTCCAGGAACTACATTGCTTTGTTTTTTCCATTAAACTTTAAGCACTTATACCGTGTAAATAAATAGACATTTTCTTGTACTACACAGAAAGATGCTTTGTGCATGAAACTGAGTCCAACCATGCCATATTCCCATTTATATTCCTTGAAATTGTGAATGCATTGCAGAACAGAGATAGGCAAATTTGATCACATAAAGGACACTCTGGAATTTACAACTTAAATAAACTACTTAAATTATTTGTCTTCTCAAAACCAGATTTCCTTTTCTGTAAGGAACAACACTTAATAGGAATGCTAATTTCAATTTTCTATTACTCTGAGCATATCTTGTAGAAACACTGTTAGCACACCCACTATAAGTCCACTGTGTAAAAGAGAAAAAATATCCTGAAGGTATTTTATCGTGTGATGTAAAGGCAGTCCTTTGACCCAAAATAGCACCATAGAATACAAGAGAAAAACATACAAGGTGCCTATCACTGACATTGCCTACATCACAGCTCTACCCAACTATGAGGAATGCCCTGAGATTATGGAAAGGGTGGCCGGATTGGATGAAGAAAATGCAAATGTGTTCTACCTTCCAAGTGTTTCTGCTGGCTCCATTGTTTCTATTCATTCTTTTTCTTTTTATTATTATTGTTGTTGTTGTTGTTTTACTACTTTAAAAAATACCAATCCAAATTCCCACTTCCTCCCCTCCTCCCACTCCCTNCACCCCACCCCCGAATCTTAAGAGAAGGCAAGCCACCCTGCCCTATGGAAAGTCCAAGGCCCTCCCCACTACATCCAGGTTGATCAAGGTATACATCCAAAGAGAATAGAATCCCAAAAAGCCAGTACATGCAGTAGAGACAAATCCCGGTGCCATTGTGATTGGCCCCTCAGTCTGCCCCGACTGCCAACCACATTCAGAGGGAATAGTTTGATCCCATGCCAGTGCTTGATACGCAGATTGCATTGCCTCTGTGCTGTAGAGAACAGAGAGTGGGCCCACCAACAACCCTCCAGCATTTGCATTTCTCTAAGCCTGTGCTGTAATGACACGCTACCAAATATCCATCTACTGTACATTGGATTTAGAAGTAGCTCCAGCATACAGCATGACTTCCCTCCATAGTGGATACTACGGCAAACACAAGATGAGGATGGGTCACAAGCCTAGCCTCTGTTTTTCATCCAGCACTCCAGACACTGTGAATGAGAATATATATCTAATATACATGAATATCAGTGAGTTTGTCATATGAGTTGCTCTTATTTTTCTCACAAAAAAAATGTGTGCCTCAGATAAGGATTTTGAACCACTAGCATGTTATTAAAATTTGTAAATTAATTTTCTAAAATATAAAAACTGTGATAATATTATTAGCTGGTATTTTTGCCAAATGGGAAGCAATAATATAAATCTGATATAGTTAGGGTATTGCATTTAAGCTATAAATGAAAGAGAAATGAACCACTTTATAATAATGGAATATATAGTTGTGGAACCATTTCATAAGTGTAACTGTCTAGGTTTCCTAAGCCAAATGGATTCACTGGTGCATCACATATAATTATAAATTGTAGCAATCAGCAACCAGAGATACAACTTTCCTACTATAAATCTGCTTTATTTTTGTAGCCCTGAGGATTGAACGTACAGAATCATAATGGCTAAGCAAGCATTCTACCACTCACCTTCTAAAAGTTTTTTTAATTAAAATAGAGTTATATACCCCCACCCTTTCCTCCCTATAACACCTTTCACATACTTCCCCACCTGCTGTCTCTCTGATTCATTATGTTTTCTTTAATTTTGAGTAAAAAGTCTGACTAAATTTCCTAAATAGGCTTTGAAACTCACTCTGTAATCCAGGCAGATCTTGAACTCACAATCTTGCATCAGCCTGCCACATAGCGTGATTACAGGCATGCACCAAGATATCTGGCCCACAAATACACTCTTAAAATGTCACTAGAACACAGAGCATTATGACATTACTTTATGGCACTTTTGTTATAAATATAAAACCCGTTTATAAGCAAGGGTTAACTATTGAAAAATACTATTAAAGTGCCACTGGTGTTGCTGCCAATCAAAAACAAGAGGAGTATTACAAGCATCTTGGTCTAAGATTCCAATCCTATTTACTTAAGCTTTGTACAGATGACATGGAACTCTATAAAGAAGCTTGTAACATTTGAGGTTCAGGCTTAATCAGAAGGCTGCTTTTAAGGTTTGTCCCTGTATAGTTAGCTAGGTATTTGTTTTAGAACAAGTTGTCAGGTATTTTTTCATCTGCCATAAAAACACATGTCAGTATATGTTACTCATCAGAGTAGTTGTAGAATGTAAATATATGTTCATCACTTCTCACATTTTGTCATTTTTATTAAGCATATTGGTGTATGCCTGCAATTCCAATTTACAGATAGCTGAGGTAGGAGATTACCAGTAACTTGATTTCATCCAGGGCTGCATGATGAGACTTTGTCTCAAAAATTATAATAATGATAAACTCTCATTTGCCCATTCTGTGTTGATTAATACTTGCATTAAAAAGATTTAATAATAACATGACAGATAAAAATTTCTTCCCTAGTATCACTATTCTTTCTTAAAATTCATTTCTTCTGCAATATCAGAAATAGTCTAGTTTTTCTTTTTCTCAGTTCTGTCTAAGGCATGTTTTTCTTAAATTTGTTAGAAATGATGCTCTGATGCAATATTGTTGCCTGAAAGTTGGGTTGCATAAATAGATCTTAGAAAGGCACAACAGAGAGACATATTTTCTCGCTGCACACTCCTAGCAACCCTTTTATAGCAGTGAATCCTCCAAAAGAATGATGTCCTTCAAATTATCATGAATGTGTACTATAGGGAAATGAAGTGTCATGAAACATTTAGAAGAGGGAAGCGTTTGACCACATCATTTTGATAACTCTACTATCAGGATTTGTTGTTTGGACAAGATGAGATTTTTAGTTGTCGTTCAAGGGAACCAGGAGCAATATTCTGAGATCACTCAGCTCATGATGACATTCAGAATTGCTTGAGTTCATGAAGCTTACAGGCCCAGTGTAGCACGAATAATAAAAACTGAGAGATAGAATATGGGTTCACCCCCATAAACCAAAAAAGTAAGGCAGCTAAGCCACTAGAAGTCTTACTTCTACCAAGGCCGGGCATTCATAAACTAAGTAGACTAAGCCTCTCTCTCTTTTCATTTTATATTCCCTCTAGTACTACGATTAAAAATGTGACTCCCTAGTACTGGGATTAAAAGTATAGATCACCACAAACTGGATTTGTTTCTACATTGATCTTGTGTAGCCCAGGGTGGACTTGAACTCACAGAGATCCATCTGTCTCTGTCTCCCAAATCCTTAGGTTAAAGTTGTATGTCACCATTACCTGACATCTAGTGGTATTAGCTTTGACTCTGGTCTTCAGGAAAAATTTTATTTATTAAAATGTAAACAATATATTATTACATTTCCCCTTTTTATCTAAAATAAAAAAGGCTGTAATTAATATTAAAAAACTGTATACAATAAGTTCAATTACTATGTACAGTATATACAGGCAATAAATACATCAATAATGTCTAGTCCCTTTGCATTTGACAAATTCAAAGAAAATATTCCATATCTATCCTATCTTGGTAAGTTCAAATTTTTATTACTAATTTACTTTCTATCATAGCTTGCTTTTTGTGTCTGGTAAACAAGAAAAACTAGAGCTATATAGTCTTCAACTCCCTCAGAGACCCAAGAAGGAAATAATATTAACTGAGTAAGCAGGAAATACAAGCACGTGACTTCCAAAAAAATGTGAGAAGTACAGAAATTGATGGATGTCTGGACAGTCACCAAACTACTCTGTAACAGTGGGGCATCTGTCTTCAGCCTACAGGCCAAGCATATCTGAAAAACTTTTCTGTGAAGCAGGATAATATGAAGTGCTGTCCCTCCTTGTCTTGACAATGTTTGTCAGTCACCTTCTTCTGTGTCCTGCTTGTCCAATTAGGACAGCATACTGTCAGCAGTTGAAGCAAGGACATTTTCTTGCCCATTGGTTTACCTTTGCCACAAAGAAATTAAGCTTCATGTGGAGTTTTGTAGAGGCTTCATTTGTATTTTAATAAATAAAGCTTTCCTGAAGATCATAGAGTAAAACAGCCCCACTAGTCACCCTTACATATCAGGCAGACCATTGTGTGTGGAAATTAGGGTCATCGGTGTAATCAAACGGTATGAAAACTGGCAGTATAAGCCTTTAATCCCAGCGGTGCATGCCTTTAATCCCAGCCCTAGAAAGGATTATAAAACAGGAGGAGACAGCTCACAGTCTCAGTTTCATTCTGAGATTATTGAAGACAGGATCGCCATTTTGGACTGAGGTAGAGGTAAGAGTCAGTTCCTGGCTGCTTTGCTTTTCTGGTCTTCAGGTTGAACCCCAATTTCTCTCTCTGAGTTTTTGTTATTTGTGCTTCAGAGTTTCTTCAATTCCCATTATCTTCTCTGAAGTAGATTGGTGCTGCCAGGAGCAGACTTGTCTCATTGTCATAAAAAGAGAAGAACCTAGGTTATTAAAACATCTTAAATGCCATATTCTGTAGATCTCTGAAGTGTTTGAAAATGACCTGGCTGTCTAAAATATATCTTTGTTTGACCTTGGAAACATACCTAATGTGATTACAAATTTGATTATATTAGGTGATTAACTGCTAACCTGCATTTCCTTATTATCCTAAGCAGATGGTAATAATAATTTTCAAGGACTACAAATTTTAATTACATTGTTAAATGAGCTATATAGGTACAATACCTTGAACAAGAGTATAAATGTATGTACAGTGTGTTCTAACAAAATTAATCTCAATATACCAAATTTGCATACAATACACAAAAGTACAATCCAATATAAAACATGTAAAACTAGTAGTTGCTCTTTAAAAGTATATTCAATAAATTACTTTTTCATCTAACCATATCTATGTCATTCCCTTTTTCTTTTCAGAGTAAATAAAATAATCTAACTTTTTTGTGATATCACCCAGTGAGGAACATGGCATCCCATTCTACTTATCAAAGAGTGAAGATTATTTCCACTTGACCATGCTAAAATGAGGGGTTGTATATTTATAATATGCAACATTCTTGACTTATAAATTCCAACAATAAATCCACTATTTCCCAAAATAGAGATAGTGTAGACAGCTTACGTATAACATACTGCTCATTGTGTAACTGAATGGGCAGAAAGCCTCCTTTTCTGTGCAAGACAGGAGTGTTATTCTCTCAGCTGTTCCTATGTCAGGGAAGGTTGATTATACATTAAAGGGAATCCCAACCACCAGACCCCACATGAAGCACAAACTCTCTTCTGTCCTTGATTGTTATTATGTGCCTGATGCAATTCAACACTGAGGGATCCCTAAAAACGTGACAGAAACTATGTTCACATATTCTCACAATCCACTAATATCAGAGGAGAATGCATGGTAAAATTACCTACCTTCTAACAAATGTCACACCAACAGGCTGCTAAGTCAGGCTCTTACCAAATCTTATAGCTCCTATCCACATATCAGCTGGCAGTAGGAATGCCTTACTCTTACACTGACCTTCATATCAATAATGGATCCGATTTCCCACTTGACTTTTAAGTTATTTAAATAATGTGCACTCAGAGCTGCTGATCCCACATCCAAACTTGCCAAAAGGTGAGTTACATATCAGAATATCCTAGAAGAATTGAAACTAGTGAATTAAAGTAAAATCAGACAAATGGCCATAAATGGATATTTGGGGACCCTGTTGGCTCTTCTATCAAATGTGAAACTAGAGTCAGCATTGTTCTAGGTGATCAAACAGTGCTAATGGGTTTGGAAAAGAGGAATGAATAGACATATCTGCTAAAGGTACCTAGACATAAAATAACTCCTGAAAAAAACTTAAATGATCTATTACTCATGCCTTTTCATCTTGTTTCTTGTCATCAATTACAAGAGACTTATTAACTGAAGCAAAAGTTTATGTACAAGAATGCTTACTTGACTTTTAAATTTGGTAACTTGTAATATATTGGAATCAATTTTATCTTACTTCAACAGAAGAAGGAATAAATGAATAATGTATTTGGAAGATGAGATATTAAAGAACCAGCTAATAGTATTTTCAAACAATTTCTATTTGTAAATAGTCAAGAAATCACATGGTAACTTATTTTTCAAAAGAACACTAAGCACTTAAAATACACCTAAAATATATCCTAGTTAACTTCATTATGTAGAACAACAAATATCTTTTTCCTTTTCCTCTGTACATTTTATGTGCTTCAAATGTTATGAAATGACTATATACTTCATACATCTTACATGTATCTCTATATACCTTCATAAGTATATATAAAAGTAAAAGATTACATAATTCTATAATGCCAGTACAGGGGCAATAATAATGGTATTTAGTTTTTTAAGCATCAAATAAGTTTAATAATAAATATTAGATAAATCTCAATGCTGAGAAAGGTAAGAGGAATGGGAATGAAGTACTCTTCTTACCACAGAGTAGCTGACATTCTAGTAGGAAGAGCAACAAAATTGAAGAAGGAAAGATTATTGCTTCAAGGTGTCATAAAGTTTAAGGAAGAGAAAGGATTGTTGTGGAATATTAGCTTAAGATGTTACATTTGTTTATGTAGTGGAATATTTGGTTAATAATGCAAAGATGCATTGCATTCTTTTATGCTGCATTTATTTAACCCAGTGAAGCTGTGTTACTTTGCCTGCCTAAAACATCTGATTGGAGTAAGAAAGAGTTGAATGGCCGAAATCTGTGAAGGAGAGAAAAATAGATAATGCTGCTAGCAGAGAGAATAAATAGAAGGAGACGAAGAGGAGGGAGGAACAAGGAAAGGAGAAGGAGAGGAGGATTCCAGGGGCCAGTCACCCAGAGTAAGAAGGAAAAAGAATCATATAGACTACTGAGAGGTAAAAGCCCAGAGGCAAAAACTAGACAGGATAATTTGAGGTAAGAATAGCTGGCTAGAAGCTAAGGTAGGACATTCATAAGTAAGGATAATTCTCCGTGTTTGGGAGCTTGGTGGCCAGTCCCCAAAGAGGAAAGAGAAAAAAAACCTATGAAGGATGGATTAATGAAGAGATTTAGAAATATGGGGAAAGAGGTCCCAAAAGAGGCAGTGTTTGAGGGACATCATTTAGAATTTGTAGAGTCCCTGGGGGAAAGAACTAAGAAAAATGGTAACACCCAGGTCTCCTTAGAACACAATTGCTAGAGGTGTCTGTTGGTATCTTTAAAGTGTGTTTACAAAGGCCTAGTAGTGCAGCAAAGAAGGCATTTTTGAGCCTCCTTGACAGCTAGAATTGTCTAACTTTGTGAGAAGAGAGTGACATGCAGGAACGGCATTGTAGGATCATTACCTTAGCAGGAGTGTGTAACCTAGAATAGAAACTTAATGTCTTAATATTCATATGTAAATGTAACAAGTGTGGAGATAGCTAATTCCAAGATATAAAAATAAAAGAAACATGTAGAGTTTTAGTTTCATAATTTGTTCAGTATCCAACTAACATATAAGACAAGGAGCTAAATACAAGTGACCCTCTTAAATCCATTCCTGATCCCCACGAGCAACAAATATGAGACAGTGAGGGTTAGGACTAAGTTAGACTGAAGTGAGACCTAAGAACTAATAGAGATGAGAATGATTTGTCTCTGGTGAAAATCTGCTGAAAAAACAAGCAAGACGTGATTTTGTTTTTTGACCTGCTTAGTCTGTTGGAGAGAGATGAATAGAGATTTTTCCTTGATTTAATTCCAAAGAGAAATAAAATGCAGTGATGAAAGTTTTTTTTTTAAAAAAAGATGTGAGATCAATATTAGTAGTGCCACACAGGCTGTTTAAGCCTGAGTCTTAAATTATACCATTGTATAAACTCTGAAAGGAAAACAAGGCATGCAGATTGGAAATAGGATAAGGCCGAGGCTATATAACTTTACAAATGACTGGAGGATGCAGAAGAGACATAGAAGAGCATACTGTTCATTTCAGTCTTGGTTAACTGAGACAACTCAATGGTATTAGAAACTAGAATATGAAAAGGATCGTGTTTAAGGGAAAACATTAAATTTCAAGTATCAATAGATTGCTTATATAAAGATGACATCAAAATACTATATATCTGATAGGTACTTGGAAAAGCAGGAATTGATCCATTGGTGCACATAAAGACATCTTAAATAGTATGAAATATATATACATTAACAAAAATATTATTAATAAAACATTTTAATAACTGATAATAATTATCAAATAATATTATCTTGGTATTATTACATGGTTTTCCCTAATTGAAGCTATTAGCCATTGTCATGAAACTGGTCAGAGTACAGAATTGTAGGAAATAAATTGCTTGAAGCCAGACTCATGATTTCCAATAATTTGCAAGGACTCTTTTAGCTCTTCACCACTTTCCAAGATTTCTGTGGTGTCCATATGGGTTGTGAAGCATGGGACTATAAAGATATCTTGAGAGAATCTAAGGCACATGTTTTTTTTTTCAAAGAAGCTCATATGAACAACAGGATGGGGCTCAGGCTGAAGGCAGATGCTGCTCTTCATGATCTAGCTACTGAGGACTTCCCATTTAGTCTCCAAACATTTGTTGAAAGGTTGGGGGTGATAAATATGGTTGGTCATTTTGTCTATTATGAGAATTTCTGTTACCTGTTAGTTTTGCAGCAACCAAAAAACAATGGGATTCATTTTAGTATCCTTACCCCCTTTCAAAATTCAGAAACACTGGCTGTATCTTAAATATGATTTTAAAATAACTTAGTTCGATGCTCCAAAGGTTTTACTGTGCTTTTCTTGCATTTCCTTTCAAATCTTGTAGATACTAACAACTCTGATTAAGATTTTAATTAAGCCACCAGAAAATTGATTTGTCCCAATCAGGACTTTTCTGTCTTTTGCTTAAGCCCCTGTGGTTTTACTGGCATGTAATAGCTACCCTAAAGTATTCTTAGTTTCCTTCAAATAACTAACCTCTTCCTACAAACAAAACTTTACAGAACAGAGAACTTATCTAACTGTTAGACAATGGGACACCATACTAGTGTCAATATATCAGTAATTAGCTTGTAAGTCCACCATAGCATTGCTCTGGATTCAGAGTCACCACTCACTCTTAATTATCATGATGAGGACTGGAGGGTGGCATTAGACATTTGGTAGCAAGGGTATCAAGACATACAACCACATTTATATTCCTGTGCACAAATATTTGTAAACTTTCCTTCCAAAATCTTCGCCATGCTATATATGAATCACTGCAGAATAAAATTCTTAGGAACATACACATTTTCTAGAGGAAAAAATATTATAGTGGGATTGTGGGGGGGGGTGTATGTGTGCACTGCCATGTAAATTTATCATTTATTTTGTTGGGTGTAACCACAATAATATTCATAATAAGGAGTGACCAATTGAAATTCATATAAACATTGTCTAAGCAATACAATTTCTTCAGAATTTAGTATTTTCTTTCATCAATCCAGTTTCCTAGATGGGGGACATATCAGTGAGGTTTGAATTTCCCTTCTCTTATGCCAAAGATACTGTACATCATCTCATATGTTTCTTTGCCATCTGCATGCCCACGTTGGTGAAATCTTCCTTCATCTGTTTTAATGATTTGCTTATTGTTTGGTTGTAAGACGTTTTTAAAGGTATTCAAGAGAAAATTGGGTATGTCACTTACAACTCTTTTGCCCACGGAGCAGTTTTTTTTTTCATCTTTTTAGCATGGTATTTAAAAAAATCTTTAAAATTTATCATTATGGAAGCCAGGGCAAAAACTCAAAGCAAAAACGTAAAGTCAACAATTACCTAGCTCTTGCTTCCCTAGCTTTCTTAGACAATTCAGGACACCTGCCTAAGGATGGCCATAGTAAGATCAGTCTTCCTGAATCAACTAATAAGTGTGACAATCCCCCAAAGTCAATGAAGAATTACCCACAATCCAATATTACCAAGGCAATCAGACAATCAAGGTTTTTCTATCAGGAGATTCTAGATTCAGTCTGACAGCTAATACCAACTAGAATACCATCTCACTAAAGTATCTTTTACATACTGTGTTTGACCAGAAAGCTCTTTGATAGGTTACAATCTTAAATGAAATTATTTAAGAGCAGGTGTTTCTTGATATAAAAATAGTAGTCTGAATGCATTGATTTGTCTCCACTACTCTTTAGATTTCTTTGAAAGTGGTGAGAAAAACGCTTCACGTGTATATGTGTATGGGTGTTGTATGCACAGATGTGTGTCCAATAAAGATGCACATACCCATACACGCACCTGTCAAGGCCAGAGGTCCATGTTTGGTGTCTGCCTCTATTACTTGCTCTTATTATTCCCCATGCTACTTTTTACACAAGCCTGTCACTGACCCAGGAGTTCAAGTTTCAGCCACAGTAGTTGGTCAAGAAACCCATAGGAGTCACCTGCCTCCCCCTCTTACACTCAGCCCAGTCTTTACATAAATATTGATGATCCAAACACAAACATTAATGTTGATAATCTTTATGCTTACAAAAGAAGGAATTTAACCACTTACACTTCTCCTAAGTCCAAGAAATATTTTAAAGGCAGTAAAACTACAAACAGCTGCAGAACTGAAGGATAAATTCAACACTCCAATTACTCTGAATATGTTTTAAAATAGTAAAAGTAGACAAGTGGCCAATAGATATAGCAGAAACAACATAAGCATAGGACGCTGGGAGCAGAGGAGTAGCAGACATTTTCAACATGGATTAGTAGATTTAAAGCATGAGTAAAATAAAAAACAATTTAGAGTGGAAGCCATGCAACCAGAATAGAGAGCAGCCATATAACTCAGAAAGAACGTGTGGGTCTCCTAAAAAAAATGCTTTTGAGAAGGAAACAGAATAAAATCCCAAATAAGTTTTATAAGAGGTGACTGACTATAAAACAATGATAATAGATCATAGGTATGTTAATCAGGATTTTGTTATTTTAAGCTAATAGCTGGAAAAAAAACAATTGAAAAGATTAAGGATTTTCTGGGCTTACATTTTCAGAGGAATCATTACCATGGAAATATGTGATATAAGACAGCCCTTCCCATCATTTGGACATAAATCAGAGAAAAAAAATCAAGAAATTGTAAGATATGATGAGCTTCCAAAGCCCATCCCCAGTCACTCCCTCATTCCACAGCATCCTAAAACAGGATGACTATCTGTGACTGAAATTAAGTCATGAATCTACAGGGGAGAATTGTGTATTCAGTCCGTAGCCCTGCAGAAGTGTCTCTAATTACAAGTCTATGCATTTTATTATTTTAGAGATATATTCTTACTTAATACTATAATGCTAAGTCAAGTGTGGAAGAAGGAAAAATAAGCTCAAGAGCCTCCCTAGTGAGGCAGCCAGTTTGCTTCTTCGAATATACTCTAATGGGAAGACATTCCATGCATTATTAGCTGCTTTAGGAGCAAAATTTGGATTTTTACTCCCTTAGAGTCTTCTTTGGGGGGCATGTGAAAGGTCATCCAATTTTTTTCTTTAGCTCCTTTGAAGATACAAACTGGGCATTAAAAATGAGATGAATCTGAGAGGCAAGCCTGGTTTACATAGTGAGTTCCAGGTCATCCACGGCTACATATTAAGATCCCCCTCTCTCTTCATATGTATATGAATTATCATAAATATGATAAAATCTAATGTCAATATATTTATAATGTTAAATAATAGTAAAGCTAATAATATAGTCATAACCTCCCATAGTTGTGTGTCTATGTCTCTGTGTGTCTGTGTGTGTGAGGGAGAGAGAGAGGGGACAGTACTTAAGTCTGCTCTCCTAGGAATTTCAAGCATACATATCATACATATGGCATCATTCACTCTAGTCATTCTCCTTGACTGATACATCCCTAGAGCAGACTCGCCTTCCATAAGTTAACTTTTTGTCATTTAACCAACCTGCCCTCATTTCTGCCTCTTTTAGCAGATATGTGAGCTAGAGCCCACATTGTCACTTTCTTGTGGGAACAACTATCCTCAAAGAGACCCCACACACAACAGTGATCCTCTTTCCTACATTTTATAAAGATGTCAGTAACAAACATTAAGAGAGGATTATGATCTTTCCTGCGATATTGTCAGAGGCTACCCTACAGCTAGCTAACACAGTTTTTTTTTCTTTTTTTTTTTGTTTCTTTTTTGAGACCTAGGGACTTACTTTATTTAGTTTGGCTGAGCTAGTTTTAGTCTCAGACGTGAAGACAGAAGAAATAGGTACTTTCATGGGGATCTGCTCAGAGTTCATGTTACTCAGATATCTTTGAGACTGGTTTACAGCAGTGGAGAGTGGCAAAGAGAAGCAGATCTGGAGAGAGGGTGACCAAAGGTCAAGCTGACCTTTATGTTCCACCAGCAGGGACAGAGCAATTCTCCAAGCAGGCAATCACATAGGAGTCTAAACAACAGAGTGCTAGCTGGCAGAGAGCTTGACTCGAAATGACTCATCCCTGCCTCACACTGCCAAGGCACTGAGAGCATTAAAGCAAAACTCTAGAAAAGGTTCTTAGGTAACTGGAGCTCCACTGAAGATTAAATATTCCTCAGTGAACTCAAGAACCCAGTCTCTTATTTGTCTCTTATAATAGCTGTAAAGGGCCAGAGATAAAAATCAAAGACCAGGCATGCATGGCACTGCACAAGAAAAGATCTAAATTTGCACATCTTTTTTTTTAACAGCCCACTTAAAAGTCTATTTCAAAGAAATAGGAAAAGTGATATTAAGGTATGAAGAGACAGACATGTGTTAGTGATAAATTATGCACCCCTTTTCAAGGGCATTTATACAGCTCTTACTGTGATCTCTGTGACTTGCTAAAACCATGCACTANAAATAAAAAACAATTTAGAGTGGAAGCCATGCAACCAGAATAGAGAGCAGCCATATAACTCAGAAAGAACGTGTGGGTCTCCTAAAAAAAATGCTTTTGAGAAGGAAACAGAATAAAATCCCAAATAAGTTTTATAAGAGGTGACTGACTATAAAACAATGATAATAGATCATAGGTATGTTAATCAGGATTTTGTTATTTTAAGCTAATAGCTGGAAAAAAAACAATTGAAAAGATTAAGGATTTTCTGGGCTTACATTTTCAGAGGAATCATTACCATGGAAATATGTGATATAAGACAGCCCTTCCCATCATTTGGACATAAATCAGAGAAAAAAAATCAAGAAATTGTAAGATATGATGAGCTTCCAAAGCCCATCCCCAGTCACTCCCTCATTCCACAGCATCCTAAAACAGGATGACTATCTGTGACTGAAATTAAGTCATGAATCTACAGGGGAGAATTGTG
Source organism: Bramus lutescens (assembly GCA_001685075.1). NCBI lineage: Eukaryota > Metazoa > Chordata > Mammalia > Rodentia > Cricetidae > Bramus > Bramus lutescens. Next base: position 33,626 of record LOEQ01010843.1, on the reverse strand, counting down.
TATTCAGTCCGTAGCCCTGCAGAAGTGTCTCTAATTACAAGTCTATGCATTTTATTATTTTAGAGATATATTCTTACTTAATACTATAATGCTAAGTCAAGTGTGGAAGAAGGAAAAATAAGCTCAAGAGCCTCCCTAGTGAGGCAGCCAGTTTGCTTCTTCGAATATACTCTAATGGGAAGACATTCCATGCATTATTAGCTGCTTTAGGAGCAAAATTTGGATTTTTACTCCCTTAGAGTCTTCTTTGGGGGGCATGTGAAAGGTCATCCAATTTTTTTCTTTAGCTCCTTTGAAGATACAAACTGGGCATTAAAAATGAGATGAATCTGAGAGGCAAGCCTGGTTTACATAGTGAGTTCCAGGTCATCCACGGCTACATATTAAGATCCCCCTCTCTCTTCATATGTATATGAATTATCATAAATATGATAAAATCTAATGTCAATATATTTATAATGTTAAATAATAGTAAAGCTAATAATATAGTCATAACCTCCCATAGTTGTGTGTCTATGTCTCTGTGTGTCTGTGTGTGTGAGGGAGAGAGAGAGGGGACAGTACTTAAGTCTGCTCTCCTAGGAATTTCAAGCATACATATCATACATATGGCATCATTCACTCTAGTCATTCTCCTTGACTGATACATCCCTAGAGCAGACTCGCCTTCCATAAGTTAACTTTTTGTCATTTAACCAACCTGCCCTCATTTCTGCCTCTTTTAGCAGATATGTGAGCTAGAGCCCACATTGTCACTTTCTTGTGGGAACAACTATCCTCAAAGAGACCCCACACACAACAGTGATCCTCTTTCCTACATTTTATAAAGATGTCAGTAACAAACATTAAGAGAGGATTATGATCTTTCCTGCGATATTGTCAGAGGCTACCCTACAGCTAGCTAACACAGTTTTTTTTTCTTTTTTTTTTTGTTTCTTTTTTGAGACCTAGGGACTTACTTTATTTAGTTTGGCTGAGCTAGTTTTAGTCTCAGACGTGAAGACAGAAGAAATAGGTACTTTCATGGGGATCTGCTCAGAGTTCATGTTACTCAGATATCTTTGAGACTGGTTTACAGCAGTGGAGAGTGGCAAAGAGAAGCAGATCTGGAGAGAGGGTGACCAAAGGTCAAGCTGACCTTTATGTTCCACCAGCAGGGACAGAGCAATTCTCCAAGCAGGCAATCACATAGGAGTCTAAACAACAGAGTGCTAGCTGGCAGAGAGCTTGACTCGAAATGACTCATCCCTGCCTCACACTGCCAAGGCACTGAGAGCATTAAAGCAAAACTCTAGAAAAGGTTCTTAGGTAACTGGAGCTCCACTGAAGATTAAATATTCCTCAGTGAACTCAAGAACCCAGTCTCTTATTTGTCTCTTATAATAGCTGTAAAGGGCCAGAGATAAAAATCAAAGACCAGGCATGCATGGCACTGCACAAGAAAAGATCTAAATTTGCACATCTTTTTTTTTAACAGCCCACTTAAAAGTCTATTTCAAAGAAATAGGAAAAGTGATATTAAGGTATGAAGAGACAGACATGTGTTAGTGATAAATTATGCACCCCTTTTCAAGGGCATTTATACAGCTCTTACTGTGATCTCTGTGACTTGCTAAAACCATGCACTAYGTAAGGTAAGGCAATGTTTCTCCAGGTCTAACAGCCATTCTCCGTGTCCTCAGCCTTCCTAATGCTGCAACCCTTTAATAGAGTTCCTCATATTGTGGTGACCTCCAGCCATACAATTATTTTAGTCACTACTTCATAACTGTGATTTTGTTAATGTTATGAATCATAATGTAAATATCTGATATGCAGGATATCTAATATATGACTCCAGTGAAAGGGTTGCTAAACCCCCAAAGGGGTAGCAGTCCACAGTTATGAACTACTGCAGCAAATTATTCAAGAGATCTGGGCACAATGTGCTTTAGAAAAACCCACTTCACCAATCTGTGTTTTTATACATGAGCTTCTTGGTGCCCATGCATTCCATCATCGGGCTGTGTTTGTTAAATATGTGGTTTATGAAGTGCTCAAAATGAGTTGCCAGCATATTGCAGCTGTGAACTACATTTCTCATTACATCATCTTCTATCACAGGATTACCAGCTTCAGCTATTAAAATACACTTATTTTGTCAAGTCAAAACTTACCCTTCAGAAAGCATTATTTTAGAATTTTAAGTACAGTATTTATTGTTAATTGCCAAAAATGACAAAATTTAAAATCACCTGAGAGAGGGACTCTGGGCATGCTTGTTAGAGATACCTTGATTACATTAATTGAGATGGGACCATCCACTGACTGTTGGGGGTACCTTTCCCAATGGGATCCTGGACTATATCCACAAAGAAAGGAAGCTGAAGAGCCAGATAACTTTATTATTCTGTTTCTTGGTGGTAGGTGTGATGTGATTGCTTTGAGTCCCTGGTACAGTAGTGCCCTTGCCATTATAGCTGTGGTACCTTTCAACTGGGAGCCAGAAGGAGCACTTGTTAATCACTCTGGTCAGCATATTTTATCCCAGCAACAGGAAAAAGGAAGACAATGAACTTCTACTCTTTCATGTCCAGTGAAATCGAAAACTTTGTCCCTGGTCTTTTTTCTTTTTAGTATATTTTTGAAAATGTGTTTTTATTCCAACATTTCTCCCTTCCCTTTCCTCCATCTAAGTCCTTCTGTGTACCCCTCCCCACTCTCCTTCAAATTCACAGTGTCCTTTTTCATCAATTAGTGTATCCATGCATGTACTTGCGCACATTTTCCCCAAATGTAAACTAGTGGGTCCATATAAGGCTGCTTGCATGTTTCCAGAGGTGACTACTTGTCATTGGACAACCAACAGAGGCTAAGATACGACTGAATTCGTGGTTTCGGATGTCAAAATATGTCACTTTGTACATCTCCTTTCATTTGTAATCATTTTAAAAGTCCTTTAGCCATATTTTCTTAGGCTCTTTTCCTAACAAAGTTCTAATTGCCTTTTCCTTTCAGACATATTGCCAAAATATTGGCATTTTGCTAAACACTTAACACTTTAAGTTATTATCTTTCCTTCTTTAGTATTTTTCTTTGGGTACTATAACAAAAATAACACACATCAGTTGTCTTAAACACCACTCAATTCTCATGGTTATGAGGATTTAGAAGGTCAAGACCAAAACAGTTAGCATCAGGTGAAGGCTGGCTTCAATATCTTTTCATAGCATAAAGTGACAAATTGAGGATGCAAGTTCTCCTAAGTATCTGTAGCCGGAGCATAATCCCACAGTGAAGGACCTCTCCTCTTGTTAACTTCAAAAGGATACAAACGTCCAGTCCATTTCCTTAAAGATAAGCTAACGAACATGAATTTTTGTAGACAGTATGAGAAAGCTGCACTCTTTAAAAACCAATTCGTAAGATGAAGGAATAGAGAAACAAGGCAAAATAAATAAATGGAATGTAAAGGGGAGGGCGCTGATCAATCCGACTTCTTATCCCTGTGTCACATACATGAGAGAACCAACCGATGAGAAGAATTATTTGGGCTCGTGGTTTAAGAGGTTTCACTTCACCCTGGCAAGGGTGAGGAGGCAGGACAGAGCAGCTCAGATTGTGGAGACAAAGAAGCAGAGATACATCAAGCACACACTAGCTGTCTGTCTTTCCCCCCATTTGGATTCTATTCGTGTACTCAGCCTACGCAATCCTGCCACTCACATTCAGGGAATTCTCCGCAGAAATTATTTCTTTCTGTAACTGCCCTCATGATGCACCCTCGGGTGTGCTGTAGTCACCTCATAAATATTTCCCCATCCAATTGATAGTGCAATCAAGATTAATTATCACAGCCTATTGTCAACTGGACACATGGATACATTTCTTTAAACACCAATGAATAACTTCAAGTTTCTAAAGGAACAGACCTTCTATGTCTTTGAAAAATTGCTTATATATGTAGCAGTGCATGAAGAAGAAGACATTAATCCTTTGTTCAACAGCTGCTATACAATGAATGTCCTTGGGCATACTTTAGCTGAGTTCAAAATATCCTTGTTGCCAAACTCTTAGAGATGAAAAATGTTGCTTTAGGTAGTGATTTAGTACTCCCTGTACAAGAAGAATCCGTATCTTAAGAAGGCAGAAATAATCTTCCATGAGAGTAGGCCACGTGATTTCTAAGAGTCTAAGATTCTCAACTTTTCCTGTACACTAAGTTTTCTGTTATACAGTCTGACACAGCATGTGCATCTGCAGTGTGGATCTGCTCACCATGATTTAGATATATTTGTCCAATCAGACTTTCCATATATAGTCATAAAACATTAATAAACAGCATTCATGGGATGGGAACAGGTTAATGGTTGAAGAACTTGTCACAGAAGCATGAGGACTGAATGAAGATATCCAGAACCATGTAAAGCTCACTGCAGTAGCACACATCTATAATCTTAAAGCATTTATGTAAAGATGGATAGAAGAAACCTTGAAATCTTAGGGCCTAGCAAGCAGAAAACCTGTCGCAAAGAGAGCAAAAGAAAAGTAAGGATTAACACTTAAAATTACCCTTTGAACTTCACGCTTGCACCGTGTCACAGGATGTCGGCCCTCTCAAATGAATGCATACATGTAAATAGACATACATGTGCACATAGCACACACAAACACACATATACCACAAAAAAGATAAAAGAGATGTCATGGCATTACTATTAATTGACAAAGATTATATTGGGGTCTGAAATTTTAATATTAAATCTATAGTTATAGAGGACTAAATATTAATCCAAAAATTCGTAGGAAAAACATACAATAGTTAATTTTGACTTATTAATATTTGATCAGATTTTAGAGGAAAATGAATGACTGGTTTTGTTTTTTAATGTTTTTAATTGAAATAGAATTGCATCACCTTACCCTCCCTTTCCTCCCTCCAACTCCCTCTATTGATGGCCCCACTCTCTACTTGATAGCCTTTTTTCTTTGATTATTACTGTGATATATATATATATATATGTATGGATGTGTATGCAAAAATACATAAATGCAAAATGCTGAGTTCATTGTGTTGTTGATGTATATACAGTTCCAAAGCTGACCACCCTGCATTGGACAATCAATAAAGACGCTCATCTCTCGAAAGGACCAATTGCTTTCTCCCAGCAGTTAGTAGTTGCCTCTAGTTCATTGTTTTGAGGCGGAACCCTGAAATTTCCCATCTTCCATGTTAACATACCAGCAATAATGCCATAATTCCAGTCTTGTTTTTACAGCCATTTCCAAGAAAGACTGTGTCACAACAGACTTCCTGATATTCTCATAAATTTGCTTCCCTAAAAATGTGCAGTACATTCATATGGTGAACAGAATTTATCACTTGAGTCCAAGTAAGTGAAATTACAAACCCTTTTCTGCAAATCTCTTCCACAAAAGAATTTAACTTAGACAAGTCATTATCCTTTCAGTACATTTTGCATTTGGTCTCAAACCATTATTTTGTCTAAACCTCTAGATTATTCTATCATCTCTTAAGCCAGATGAGCTCAGAGAACAACCACTCTGGTAAGTCCTCATTTCTCCTCTCTGCAAAAGAATGGATATCTACTGAGAAAACCTATGCTTGGGAGAACAAATGTGATCAGTATGTACGGGTATGGGGCAGTGACAGGTATTTAACAGATCTGCTTCTCTCTTTCCAAAGAAAAAGTCGAAGTGGTGAGTGACAATGAATAAAGTAAGGACAGAAGAAAAATGGATAGGAATCAATAAAGGGAAGGGTGTCCTCTAATTCTGTACATTATTACATGACCAGGACTGTCATTATTATATGACCAATCATTATTATATGGCCCTCCATCATCTTTATGGTAGGCTATTTCACATCTCTGAGCTTGGGCTGGAAAATGGTTCAGTGGTAGAGAGCATGTACTGTCCTTGCAGAGGAACTGATCTGATGTAGGAGGGTCATCTGTCTATGTGTTACTTTCATTGGTTAAT
>LOEQ01010843.1:3650-27594 GCA_001685075.1 Bramus lutescens | reverse complement strand
TAAATGAATACAATTTGTGTGTTGTTATTTCTGGGTATAGGCTAGCCGTGTGGGAGCTGGGCGGGACGAAAAGCAGGGCCTGCTCCTCTCATCACTACACTGATCTTGGCTCCCAGCATTCAAGTTGGGAGATTCACAACTGCCTGTAACTCTAGCTCCAGGGGATATTATGCCCTGTTCTAGCAACAGTGAGCATGTGTACTCATATGCATATACTCTTACACAAACATACATTCATAGGAAAAAGTAATATTTTTGTTCTTAAAACTATACCACCTGATGAGTACAAGTAGAACAAAACCATGACAGGATAAATTACACATTAAGCTTTTATTTTTTAATGTTTTTTATCTTTGATATTATACTTACTACATTTTTTGCTTCCATTTTCTCTCTTCCAATGCCACCCAATACCCCTCCCTACTCTCCTTCAAATTCATGGTCTCTTTTTTTCATTAATTGCTATTGCATGTGTATGTGTGTGTGCATATACATATATATTCTTAAATATAATCTACCTAGTCCAGATAGTTTTACAAGTATGTATGTTTCTAGGGCTGACCATTTGGCACAAGACATGATAGTATATTGTTTAAGTTCAAAGAATGTCCTATTTTTCTCCATCAATCAGATTTCTTCAGCTTCTCTTTCTTGACTCTCTTAGAACAACAGTTCATCTGAGATTTCCAAGACTTATTATGCCCAAAATACATTCTATGAATTTTTATTTAATTAACATATAAATATATAATTCCCTCCTTCCTTCCTATCTCTATTGCTTCCTTATCCTCACTCCATCCCAAATTTTCTTCTGTAACCACTATTATTAAATATACATATAAACAAATAATTATTCACCCTTCGTCTCTCAGATAGCCATTGTGCTATATTTAGAGATTTAGCTCAATTTTAAAAGGCCTCATGAACCCTTTCTAGTTTTTTCATCAGTACATTTTAAGCAACATTCTTAAGTAATTCCTACCTACAAAACTATCTACAAAATGCATTTTGTTGTGCTTTGAAATAATTTCAATAATACAAGATTGCAACCTATAAAAATGACAACATATATAGTAAAAGCATATGTGTCTTAATAAGATGGTCTTTATCATCATTAACCTTTTTCTTTCATAGCTACGTTATTCTGTCACTGCAAAAAAATCATATTTTAAATCATGCTACTGATTATTACTAGACTAAATTCAACTTTCTTCCTCCAACCAAAAACTGCTTAGCATATGCTGAGTTTAATATTAGCACTATATTTGGCATTTTATATGTGTCTGGTGGCTTCAAAAACAAGCTTTCTAAAGGATGTGTAATTTTTTCAGCAATATATGTTTGGATTTGTGTTGATCACGTTTCCCTGGGTCTTGATGTAACCTTTTGGGGGCTATGAACTCAGACACAGCCGTCAGGATGATAACAATGACTTGTCCAAGCATGGCAAAGCTGTCTAAGATGAACAGCTGCAGCTGTCCTCATTTTATCCATTATCTCATTAAATTATGCTATCATTTTTAAATAGAAACTATCTTTCAAACATGGCACATTGCTTGGTTATTTGTTAAATGACTTTTTATTTTGTACTGTGCATCACAACTCTTTGAATGAAAGTATCTCTATGAGTAGAAATACTATATTCCAAAATGGCGATGCCTGGAATGGCAGAGCAGAAAAGATAAGATTTCATCCTACTTTTGCCACTTGGGTGCATCACTTTTTCTACTTAAATGTATTTTTTCCTCTCCCTCGTTGAATATATTAGCAACATAAATATGGCAATGTTTTACATTAATTTATGGCGCATATGTCATATTCCACTTAACGCTACATGTAACATTTCCCATATTATTTATAAATTCTGCAATCAAGAATTATCCCTGACATGAAAGGAACATCTACCATAGCTCAAGAACAGATCTCATCAGAATCCTGGGAAGCATAGCTAAGTAGAAAGAGACATCCAACGGCTGTAACAAAGGCCTCAGCTTATTTTATGAAATGCTCTGGCGTGGGATCCTGCAGCACTATTCAGAATGAAGGAAAGAAGACAATGTATTTGTATTTATACGGTCCTCTGATTACTTGTGCTTGTAGACCTCTTAGGGAAATAAATCTGAGAAAGTAGTTCCTTCTATACATTACTTATTAGAATGAATAAATAAATAAATAAATAAATAAATAAATAAGTAAGTAAATAAATAAATGAATGAATGAATAAATAAATAAATAAATAAATAAATAAATAAATAAATAAATAAATAAATAAATAAATAAATAAATAAATAAATAAATACATACATACATACATGCATACATACTCCAAGTGTGGTAGTTTGAATAAAAATGGTCCTCATAGGCCAATAGGCCAATAAAGAATGGTGCTAATCAGAGGGGTAGCCTTTTTGGGAGTATGGCTTTGAGGCTTCAGAAACTCAAGCCAGGTCTAGTTGCTCACTGTCTCTTTCTGTTGCCTGCAGATCAAGATGTAGAACTCTCAGCTAACTCTCCAGCACCATGTCAGCCTGCTTGCTTTCATGCTCCCTGCCAATGATAACAATGGACTAAACCTCTGAACCAATGTTCTGAGCCAGGCCCAATATTTTCTGTTATAAAAATTGCTGGGGTTATGGTGTCTCTTCACAGAGACAAAACAACTAAGACACTAGATTAACCCATCAGCATCTGGTCCTTGGAAGAATAACTCCCTGGATTCTAGAGAGAAGTCTGAGCAACACCCTACATATATATCAACCCCTTCATGCTTTTCGCCTCTACTTGCTTCATATAACAAGCTCATACCTTCCATAACAGCAACCCCAGTGTCCTGTTGAGTTTGTTTTACATTGGAATTGTGAAAAGAAAAAAGTTATACATAACTCAGCTTTTACTAAAACTATTAATCTCAAAGAGTTTCCTCCTTGCAATGCATTTTTTTTCCAGAAAGGAGTGGGATGAGCCTGATATGAGCCTGTGGATCAAGAGGACAAACTATGTGTAAACTTTCATCCATCCCTGTAAATTCCTCTCCAATGTAGAGAGAGTATTTTATTTAAAATGTTTGATGTCACCAGATATGAGTGGCACTTTGGTTCCTGTGTTCAATTGCCCTTGAAATGGCTGTGTAACTTCCTTATTCCAATGTGCTCTGATCCAAATAAATGGCTGTGGATATAAATGAAAATGGAGGTGCAAATTAGTTTTTAAAGTGTCTGTCTGGCCTGTATAAGGCCAAAAGTTTTATTCCCAAAACCATATAAACTGGATATGATTATGTATACTCTTCAGTCCCAACACAGAGGACAAGAAGACAGGAGGACCAGAAACCACTCTTGGTTATAGAAGAAGCTTGTGGCTAGCCTAGATTACATGAGATCCTCTTAAAAATAAAAAAGAAATAAAAAATAATGAAAAATTATATTAAAATACATGTTCTTCTGTGTGTAAATTTACATTCTTTACTTCATGAACTTGGAGTCTGAAAACTGGTCCAGGTTAGGAACTAGGCATGATATTTGAAATTTATTGGACTTACTATCCTCACCCTGTTAATTTCATTTTGTTGAATATTTAAAATGGAAAATTTATTGTCTCCTTGTCTGTATTTCCTTATGTGTATATCTGTGTGTGTTTGTATACGTAAAAGTGTTTCTGTGTGTGCATGTGTGAAGGATATATATGTGTGTGCTTGTTTGTGTGTCAAAGCCAGAGTTCAACACCATGCCTTTCTCAATTGGTTTCCACTTTATTGTGTGACTTAATGTATGTGCATGCATGAACATGTGTGTGAAGGTATATGTGCATGTGTTGTAGAAGGCCACTTGTTTGTTTCCCGGCTGCCCAGACTCCTGAAATAACCACACAGAAACCATATTAATTAAACCACTGTTTGTCCTATTAGCCTCTTATTGGATAGCTTTTACATCTTAATTGAACCCATTTCCATTTTTTCATATTTTATATTTTACCATGAGGCTCATGGCCTACTAGCAAGGTTCCCGGCATGTCTGTCTCCGGCAGCAGCACCATGGCTTCTCCTTGATTCCACCTCCTTTTTTCCAACATTTAGTTTAGTTTTTCCCTGACTAGCTCTACTCTACCCTACCAGGCCAAGCCAGTTTCTTCTAACCAGTGGTATTCACAGCATACAGAGCGGAATCCCACATCATGCATGTGCACAAATCTTCACATATCAGAGAAGGTCGTTGGGTGTATTTCTCTGTAACTCTCTTCCTTATTCTATCAAGGACCTCTCATTGACCCGGAACTTGTTATTTTCTTGGCTAAACTGCTAGTCAGCAAGCACAAGAGAGTCTCTTGTTTCTACTCTCTCCTAATCCCCTCTCTCATAGCACTAAGATTATCGGTATTTATAGACATATTTCACTTTTGCATGGGTGCTAAAGATATTAACTCACATCCTCCTTCATGAGTAGTGAGTTCTTTTACAGCTTGAGCCATAACTCAAGCCCATACCACCTTACTTTTTGATCCAAGGTCTCTGTATTTGAAGCTCACTTGTGGGCTACACTGACTGGGCAGAGAGCCCCAGCATCCTACTTTCTCCATGTCTTAAGCTCTGACTTTCCCGCATTATGCCTGCATTTTCACATGGGTTCTGAGAATTCACACTCTGGTTCTATATTGTGAATAATGAGCTTCTCCTTGACTCTCTTGAGAAAGGTTGTAAGTTTACCAAACTTAATCTTTCTGAGATATTATTATGAAGCTAAGTAATAAAGTATCCCATCTACCTAAATCACTGCCTATTTGCAAATGAAAATGACATTCTCAGATGTAAAGAGTGAGTTCAATCTGCCCAGATTTATTTATCATCAATTTTAATGTGTCCATTGGAATTCTGAATTTGGGGAATAAGTGTATTACATATCTCATGAGCCCCATGAGGAAATATACTCTAAAATTTCATGCATGTCAAAGAGCATTAGCATCTTCATCACCACCATCACCATCATTTTACTATTGTTATTCAGAAAAATAATCATGTCTTAGAGAATTGGTAAAAACAGTGCCTCTTGTCCTTCATTTTTGTGATCTTGTGATCATAAACTATATAAAGGGTTGACTTCTTAATTGATATTTAAAGGATAATTTTTATCTCTATCCAGAAAATTAAATGACAGAAAAGACTGCCAAAGGTACAAACTAAAAATAATTTACAAATAACCAAAACAAGTAAAATTACATTAATGCATCAGATATTTTGAATAAATTCCATGAGAGGAAAAACATAGGTAACTCTTATTTCTGTTCCAAGGAAAGGTAACCATACGTTTCTCTGTTCCTCCCTTTAAGAATAATAGTGAGGGATGGCAGTCTGTGCCTGCAATCCCAGCACTCCTGGGATAAAAGCTGAAGAAAGAAGAGTTCAAGGCCAGCATGTGCTATGAATCAAATTTAAGACCAAAAATGGACACTGGGAGATGTCATCTCAAAAGACTCAGAAAAGACTAACTGAGACACTTGCACAGGAGTAGTGAAGCACACTAGGTAAAAACTCATGGCCCAGACTAGCAACAAGGTACTTCCTCAACTATGACTCTGCAGCACATACCCCAGAGCAAACATAAGCTGTAGGAAACAAAGCTCACTCTCATCTTTCCACATGTCAGAAAGAGTGTATATCAACAACACATAGGACTTTTAAGCAGTAACTACTCCAATCTAAATAAATACTACAGCAAGGAAAATTGTGTTCTCATTTTCACCCGTATCAAAGTTGAGAGACGTCAATCCTGGTACACACCTTTAATCCCAGCACTGGAGAGAGATGGATGCATGAAGATCTCTGTGAGTTTAAAGCAGCCTGATCTACATATCGAGCTCCAGGACAGCCAGTGAGACATAGAGAGACCTTGTCTCAACAAAGAAGAGAATAGATATAATGTGTGAACTTAAAGGGACTAAGAAGTATCCGGAATTTATCTAAATGTGTACTCTGGCTATCTGTGGTGCTGACTTTAGGAAAGACTAAGATGTGAATTTAGAATGATAAAACCAGATTATGTGGGCTCCATTCAATCCACTGAAAGCCTGTGTAAAAGACAGAATAAAAGGAAAAGGAAATTCCTCCCACATGCCTTCTCTCCATTTCTCACTCTGCCTGAGATTGTGGTTTAATATCGCCCTTCCTTCAGTCCTGGGTTCAGATCACTTCTGAATCTCTGAGTTCCCTAACCTTCAGACTAGAGCTAAAACAACTCTGTCTGTAAGTCCCAGGCCCTCCCAGACACATTCTTTTTCTCACTGTATCTATTACATTGTATTGATTCCTGTTCTCTAGAGAGAACCAAGAATACAGAGTTCCTGTAAGCCACGGTGAACGTTTAGAGGACGGAAGCTAGGAAGATGATTGTGTCTGCTGCTCCCACATGAGGACCTGAGTTTAAATGTCCAGAAGGTGTGGAAAAACCCTTCGTGGTGGCAGGCATTTAAAACCTGAGCTCTCAGCTGCAGGTCAGGCCCAGATGTCACCATGGCCTCAGTGGCTACTCAGGCCACCCAGTCCATTAGGGCTCCAGTAGCAGCCAGGCCCTCAAACACCAACAGGGTCTTAGGTGGCTGGTCTCAGGTCCAGACAGACTCTGAGCATCTATAAAGCCCTCGACGACAATAGGAGCCACATCCATCAACCCAGAACCCGGCGGTTGCTGGAACAAAAATCCAGACACGGCTCTAGGCAGCAGCACAGGCCTGGATAACACCATGGCCCAGTGTGATAGTGTAGGCAACCCCGGTCGGCATTGCCACATGGTGTCACAGTTCTCAGACACCAACATGGTCTGACATAGATCGCGGGCACACATGTGGCCTTTGGTGTCACCGTGGACATGAACATCAATACATACATTGGCTGTGGTCAGACCACTGAGGAGCTTATCTGACTTCATTGTTAAGCTGAAGCTGAGGTCTTTGATGATATCAATGGCCCATGTTGCCACAGGGGTCTTAGAAACCATGCATGCTGACATCCAAGGGCTGTGCTGAGCCAACCCCATCCCTCAGATAACTGACCCTTCCCCTAATTGCACACTACAGTAGGAGAGCTAGCCCTGCTCCCCGTGGAATAGCTTGCACCCACACTCAGGAAAGATGGTCTTTCCCCATCCCCTGGGCATGGAAGAGCTGGCTGGTCTCTATGACATGAGCCTACAAGAGCTGGCTCCACAACTCCCCTGAAGGGTGTGGTCCCAGTGGCCAGAACTGACCAGCTCAACTATCACCCAAACCCACATCCTGGGCCTTCAATTGGTCCACACTAACACCTCACACATCTAGGACCTGCTGAAGTGTGTGAAGTGTCTGGTCCTCTGAAAGAGTAACTGTGACTTGGGGCAACAGCAGGATGTCCAAGAGGATTTTCAGTGAGGGTCCATGGATGATGGTGTGCAATAGGCTAGAAGACTTGAACCAGGTCAATGAGTCATTGCAATAAACATTTTGTGAGTGGGGCTAATTGGACAAAAGGATCTCCTGCCTGACATAGCACCCAGTGTCCCTAGGATGAATAAAAAGCTGTTGGAAAGACAAAGAAGTGAGGTGGTTTATTCGAGTGTGCTTCATTTTGATTTTAAGGGGAGGATTTGGGGAGGCATGATGCAGGAGTAAGGGGAAGATATGGAGGGACTGGGAGGTGTGTGGAACTGGGGTACATGTTGCAAAATACCCAAAGAATTACTAGAGATTATGTTAAAAATTATGTTAAAAAATAAAAAAATAAATTACACTTTAGCTCTGAGAATGAAGGAACAGGCCCATCCTTGAAGTTCCTTGACTAACCAGCCTACCAGAATTGATATGCTCCAGATTCAACTAGACAGCCTGTCTCAAAGAATAAAGTGGAGAGCAGTGGAGAAAGACACCACCATCAACCTTTGACCTCCATTGTACACACACCCACATTAACACATATGGGGAGACAATTTAGAGGATTTACTTTTCTCCTTTTAAATTCAAAACATTAGGATGTTCTTATCATTTTCTGAACCAAAGTAATGTTTGGAATGCAGAATTCATTACGTCATAGCTATTGGAAAGACATATTGTACTAATACAGGAAGGTAGAGAATGCCTGCAAATTGTACAAGTTAGGCAAGAAATGGTAGTCAGGACATGGGATGGATTGTAGAAATGATGCGTTTATTCCTTTGGATTTGAACATAGAAACTGGAGTTCCTTGAAAGACGGTCTAATTGCTATCTCTTCCTTTCATGGAAAAATAAGCAAAACATTCCTTAAAGGGCTGATTGAAGAGTCATCAAAGTTACTTCATTGGTCAGCATGGATCCCTCTTCTCCCTGGTATCACAGGGATGCTTTGCTTCTTCCTTTGCAACAGTGGTCATTCACTACTTCAGTTCTAGCAAAGGGAATGCCAAAGGCAACATGTGAACTACTTGCAAACCCTGCTTGTGGGATCTGTGACAGTGATCCTTCAGGTTTGCCAACGGGCAAGGTCAGTGAATGAGAGTGAGCAGAGTCACTGGGAAGCACATGCAGAAGACGGCAGCCAATGAGGAGAAAGAAAGCCAGNGAAAGAAAGCCAGGCCACTGAGTCAGGAGCAGCACCGGCTGCTGATGGCAGATGCCTACAGAATTCATGTAAGAGATGGCTGAGCTGAGGCTTGTCAGTTACAGCGGCCAGCATTCACTTAAGTACCTTTCTCTCATTTTGCCATCTCATTTGATTGTGGGGTTTCAAATGCAGTCCACTTCAGGCTACAGAAACACCACACTATTAGCTGTGCATCAAAGATTTTTCTGGAAATACCCCAAGGAGGCATTCCTCTTATGCCTTTATTATGGCTTCTTCAGTTGCAGAAAAGAAAAGTAGGCACATTGGGGTGGAAAATGACTCTCAGAAGAATGACAATCAGGGATGGAGAGTATTTTCATTTCCAGGACCATGTTAAGTGAATAGAATCAGAGTTTTATTCACCAATGAGATAATATGATAGCAGAATTTTAAATATAAAAAACAAAGTAACACTTTCAATGATATTTCAAAATATTTTAATTAAGTACTCAGGATTAAAAAATTCTAAAGGAGAGATGAGTATAAATTTGAAGGCTCAGTGTGTAAGTGTAATATATACTACCTTTGTATAGACCCAATGCCACTCAAGTAATAAATAAATAAATAAAAGTTTAAGTAGATGTTCACGTTTGGCATTGTACATATGTGCATGCATATCTCTGTGTGTTCATGTATGAGAATGCAGGCACACAGGAGCCACACAGTGTGGAGGTAGAGGACAATCTCGGGTGTCAGTCTTACACCATGTTTGTGACAGTGTCTCTGCTGTTTTCACCTAGTTGACTGGGAACTCTCTTGTTTACCTCCAGTGTCTGAAGGGCGCTAGGATTGCAGGACTCATGCTGTCCTTCCGGCTATTAAGTGGGTTCTGAGAATTCTTCCCATTCAGTTCCTTAGGCTTGTGCAGAAAGCACTTTGCCCTTGGAGTCATGTCCCCAGCCCAACCATTTTGCATCTTTGATTTGAAGATACTGATTAAAATGAGTTTCTGCTAAGAGGAAAGAATGCATGATGCATTTATGTTGCTGCTGTAATGAGTAAGAGAGAAAAACCATATTCATTCATCTCTATCTTCTGGCTAAAAATACATCTAAACTTAGTTAAAGAAAGGAAATTCAGAAGACTTTATTGGATCCTTGAGTTTTCTTAATAGATAATTATTTCCTTTTCATTCATTAAAATCTCAATGGCTCAGACAAGAAAAATAGGTGTGATTTCTTTCCTTTTTGTAGTTTCACTGGTTCAACTACTTGAAGGTAAATGCTAATAAGCCTCTTCATCAGCAGTTCAAAGAGGACACGTAGTAAGACTTCTTGGTAGTTACTACTGCTTTTTGAGTCAGAAAATATGTGTTAAACAACTCTACAGCACAGAAATCTTTGCATTTGTTTAAATTTAATACCTAGTTCCTCACAATTAGGTGTTTGGAGCACACTTTGCTGTTAAACAAAGGAAATGAATAGCAGTATGATCTAGTAAAAATGTATATCCTATATATGTGTATGTGTATAAGTATGTATTATATATATACTTACATATGTGTGAGTCTATATATGAAACACTAGTGTATACTATTATCAATGTCTTCACCAGCTCATTGAACTAAATTTATATATAACTTTTATATACCTAATGTCAGGTTTTAAGGGAAGCAGTGCCCTGCTTCTCTCCGCTCAGCCAAAACATTTTCTCACACCACAAAATCAAGCTATTTCAGTATTTTCACTCACTTTGTTTCAGGCTCAGTAACAACTTCCTGAAAGGAAGCATACTTAGCTCAGACAGCTATGCATGTGATAAGAAAAATGTGACTTTTTTCCCCACACTGCCCTCGTCACTGTTTCTCACACACAGGTTCTGTCTGTGCATACAAAATGTGGAAGTAAATGCTGCTCCCTTAGGCTGTCTGAATGAATACAGATCCTGAGACCATTTGTTGCTTTTCAAGCTAAGTATCATTTCAACACTGTCTAGTCAATCCTGCCTTATAATTCAAAGGTTGTTTGCAAGCAAGAGGAGTCTTCTATTGTCCAAATGCTGTGTGCCTGAAAACTACGAGCAAGCACCACAAAGAACAGACTCTAGGTTTCCGATGAAACCCTAAGTCCATCAATATTTCTTTTCTTATTCTTGATTAACCTCCTCACACATGTGCATGCACACATATGGCTTCATAGCTACTCACATTAACATGTAGGATTTGGAAGGCTACACTGAAGTTAACGTAGCTCCTTACTCATTCGCCTTCAACAGGTATGTTCCAAGTTGTTAGCGTGTGCTATAACTTTGGCAAGATTCCCCATGTGTAACTGGCCTTCCAAAGAGTCAGAATCAGAATGTGTAGTGGCAGCACTTCTGCCTTCTGCATGAATTATCAGAGCTCTCTGTATCAGCAAGGTCCTTGAGTCAAATGAAAGAGCCAATGAATTGACAACATATTCTTTATTCTTTCTCAAGTCCTACTTAATAAGGAATCTTGGAGTAGCTGGCACCATGTTAGGTACCTTACAATGGTCCTACATCTGTGTTTTATGTAGCAATCAAAGAGCTATTCAGCCCCTTGTCACAGCCAACCCCTTTGCTGGCAAGCATGTCTTGGATGTATTACGTAGATGGAATTAGGGGATTCCAGGGCAACTGTGAAAGCAAAACCACAGAGACACAGCAGGATAGCACCAAGGAGAATAACAGAAAGGCATATCGGAGAGGCCGCAAATAACACTGGGGGGAGGAGAGCACATTTTAAAATGGTTATAAAGCGCTTAAAGAAGTACCCAAGAAATTAATAGATCAAGAGAAATAAAAGACATTCAAAAAGTATATCCTCATTTCACTCCAAGCTCAAAGACTGATCTGTTCCAGGTATTTCCAAACTTTTCTTGCTTTAGTTGGATTCCCAGGAAGGAGCCTTCCATCTATAGGTCACATTCATTAAGTCTTATATTGATTTTAAATGAAACTCCCTGTTTCCGTGACTACACTAATCAATTAACTTTTTCTAAGTGGCAAGACAATTTTCTTTTCTTTCTCTCCAAAGAAGCTTAAATATATTCTGATTTCAAGCAGAGCTAATATTGACCATATTTGTCAAGAAAATGTACTATGTTGATCAAAACATTTGATGCCTTTTATATTTTGAAAATGTTTGATATTCTTTACAAACAAAATATACAAAACCCCTTTTGTGTCAAAACTAAATACCTTGCCAGTGTATAATGATATTCTTAAAAGATCTCCTGGATGCTAACAAAACCTGCCTGTACCTTATCCCTCAGAGAATGAGTCAGTAGGCAGTCAAGGAAGTTATTCACCAAAGAACAGATTATGGATCTGGAGAGTGTTGACAAAGTACAAAGTACAAAAACCAGGACAATCATTTGTGACTTCTTTCACTAGAAGTGAACTTCCATATTATAGACTTTTCACCTGTATTTAAATGTGAGGATTTGGAGTTAATTTAAGCTGGTGCCACCTAATATTTCTTCGTTTTAAGCCAGAAATCAGCAATTACAACAGAAATCCCTGGGAACCCGAGACTTCGGAGAGGCATTGATGTCCAGACGCAGGTAATATGGACTCAGTACTAACTATTCAGTGAGAAAATTTGGCTAAGTGCCTTAAGTTGAACTTTCACTTCCAACTCTGTAAATGAACTTGATTAACTTAGGGGTAATTTGGGGGTTCTCAAGATCCAGTTTCTTATTCTTTTGCCCCATTTCTTCTTCTACTCAGAAAATCTTTGCAAAGCAGAAAAGTGATCAAGACATTTCCCCACCCCCAATTCTCCTGTCTGGAGAGCACTGGCCAAATGCCATAGATTGAAATCTTCTATCCCAGTGATCCAGATCATGGCCTGCCTCCCCAAGTTCATCTTCCTTATTTCATTTCTTCCTGTAGTCACAGGAATGGATTCATTATGTATTCCCAACTCTCTCTAGTTCTGAGTTGAGTTGTTCAAAGTCCCCTTGCTTAAATCTCCTTCATGTCCTTGTCTTCTTAGCAAACTTTTACACAACATTCAAAGCCAACACTATCTTCACAAAGAGTGCCTTTACATTTATGACTGGGGTGCTTTATCAAAGAACTAAATGCTAAATTGATCCAAGAGAAATAATGTCTCTTTTTTTCTTACTTCCCAATTGAAAGAGCATTTTATTTTATATCCGTTGTGAAGTATATAGAGGCTATTAAACCACAAGGAACAAACATTTAAAAATTTAGTTATTTATATACAACATGAGAACCAAGAGAAAAAAGAGACTAAATTTCCAAAGTCAATCAATTAAATCTCAGATTGAGAAATTGCTGGTTTTCTCAATTCTTAAATTTCTCAAAAAGAAAACAATCTATCCTTATAACTTAAAAAAAATGTTACCTGAAAATCATCTGATCCTCACCAACTTTAGCTTAAGATATCATCTGCAAGGTGCAAGATGTATTTTTCATAATGACACTTTAAATTAGTGTAAAGACCTAGAATGAGATTCAAGCAAGGTATGCAATTTCACAAGTACTTGATGTGCAGCAGGGCTGCCATCTGGATCTAGATCTGCTTGGCTCTTGAGCATATCCTGCACCCATCCTTACATATGGTCTCTCAGGCGACCTTGTACTGGGATCGCAGGTGAACCTACAGTACTTCCCATGTATCTGTATAATGTGGGGGATGATATCCTAACTCTATACAAGTCATTCAAAATAATTTTCTTCATGTAAAATGGGTGGGTAATTATATAAAGACAAAGTACATAAATGAATCAAGAAGAGAGATAGGACCTCTTCAAAATAATAACATGCATTCATAAAAGGCCTCATTAAAATAAATGCCCCATCTTCCATAAGTCTCACTGGTAGTCTTTCTTATTTTTGGTTCAACACCTTAGAATATTATTTATATTTATCTAAGTAAAAGTCACATTGTTGCAGAATTGCAGTATACTACTGCTGAGCTGCTAAAAACCTTCAGATTTTTTAAATTCCCTGGTTGATTTAGTTGGAAGAGGGGGCTTACACTGTGGTAGTCTTGGTTCAAATAACTTTAGGGAGAGGTATCTAAAATTGTGTGTCTCTATTTCATACACATTTTTTACTCATATTTATCTTGAAAAACAGCTAATTTTGTATTCTGATTTGAATATGAAACAGGGATCACTAATAGCTTTTTCCACATAATAAATGCAAGCTAAATTGGAGACTTAATTTGAAAACTCCATTTTCTTACTTCACTGTGAGGCTAACTGTAAGCTTAGGTGTGTCATAATGGAAAAATATCAGCAATATTATGATGATTAATCATCACCATTTTAGAGGTAGTTGTATAGACACAGATTCAAGAAAAAATAATTTTAACTGAAGATAATTTGGAGTTAAAGTTTAGTGCCCTGTGTGGTGGTTCAAATCCACTCCCATAAGTTCAGATGTCTGAGTATTTGAGCTCAGTTGGTAGGGTTGTTTGGTTAGGTTTAGGAGGTGTTGTTTTGTAGGATGTAATTTATTGAGAATTTATTTTTGAGAATTTAAAGACTCACAATCTCTACTTTTTTTCTCTGCTTGTGTTCTGGTTCAAGTACTGAAGTCTCAATTTCCTGCTAAGCCACAATGCCCCTGCATTTGGCCATCATGGACTTTTAACCCCCTGAGAACTATAAATCCATATAAATTCTTTCTCCAATATGGCCTTGGTCATGGTGCTTTTTCTCAGCAGCAGAACAATAACTAATACATTGTATAAAATACATTCTCAGGAAGACCTTCATTCTTTTAAACATTTCCTGGTTGTTCTTATAAATGTTTTAGGCCTGTTTACCACATATTCATTTTGGAGAAAATAGGTGCTTGAGTAATTTATGCAGAATAAAGAGAAGGAATATGTACAATAAAGCCTGTACAGGAAAATAGAAAACATTTCCATTCTAGACACAAATGAAGCTTTAATCTGACTGACTGTAGCTCATGTGAGGTTAACACCAACCAGTTAAAGCTCTGACAGTCATCACAACAACAGCTCACTTTAAATCCCGAAGCTCTTTTCTATCAATAACTTAGTGAAGTCCAGCACGTGTTGGGTGTACATGAGTTCTCCATCTTCCCTATAACAGAAAGCCTAGTTCAGCTTCTATATAAATAAAAATGAGACCCATGCTAAATAGAGATAATAATTGGCTGAGGTGACTATTCTGTAACAAATAACTGGTTGCTGGTGATAATTTCTTCACAAGTTGAAGAACACTTTATGGATTGCCAGAAAGGGGAGAATGCATGATATGCACATTGTACAATATGCATTATCATTGCCCTCTCTGTGTTCTTATTTAGTGTCTCTATGAAGTTATAAAAGAATAAGTCAGCAGCAAAGTTGACTCACCAAGAGCAAGTCAGGATGCTTGCTTCATGGAAAACATATGCGGAGATCAGCGTGCCTGATTCAGTACAATGGCAGTTCAAAAGCTGTGAACTAAATTTAGTTAATATGTCCTGCAGCCTGGAGGAAGCACCATTGTTAAGAGGTCAGTGGTTATCGATTAAGTTGCCTGCAGAAACTAACAAAGATAGAGTAAGATAAATATTGTTTTGGTTTATTTATCATCTCAAGAAAGTGCAGTATTTTTCCTAAGGGAACATTAAATATATAATTTGTCATTTTAGAATAAGAGATATTCTGATTGAGGTAAATGTTAACCTACATACTTCTAGAATATGTGTTGGGAATACAATAAATACTAAATAATATTATTTTAGTGAACTTATAAATATTCTAGGAGCTCTAAACTAGCTACAAAACTTAAACAAGTAGAATTCAGGACAGAGAGAGAAAACAGAAGAGCGTTAGAGACCAGCTTCAACAAAGATACTGCTCGCCGGGTTAGAGGCATGGGATTAGAAAATAAGTAGAGAGAATGAAGATGCAAGTGAAAATAATAAAACAGAAGCATAGGCTAGCACTGGAAGGGAGTTCCACTAATTATTGAAAAGCTATAGCATTTAATTTTTATACACATCTATACCCCAATACAATGGAGGGGGAGAAGGCAAAATACTGGTCTGACATGATACATAGAACAGCTAGAACAATTACTTGCTTCAATACTTTGAGACATCAAGCCATTAAATCATGAGAAAAGCGTTCTATTGTTTAGGTAGTGAATCCTCACCCAGAACAAGTACCTTGAAGACAGCAATTCCTTACATCAAACCTCTTCATTCAAAAGAAGGAACAGAAGTATGCTTGAATTCTCTGACCTTTGGTCAGAGAGGCCATCTTAATGTCCAAAACAACAAGTAACCACAACTTAGGTCAGAGTGTGTAGCTACGCTTGATGTTAAAAGCTTCAAACAAGCTAAAACTCTCTGACCTTCAGAGAAGGTGAAAATAGGTTCACATTTTTGAGCCTTCACAAAGAATATCCTAAAAGTTAACAAGACTTTACCAATAGGATTATGAATGGCACACATAAGGACTCATTTCCCAATTTATGATTTCGTACAAGTTAAATATTATTCCCTAGAAAGACTCACTATTGCTGCATAACTTACATGTTACCACCCCTTCTACTGACAAAAAAGAAAGCAATAACTCCAATTACAACTGAAGAGATATTTCAAAACATATTTCTATACCTTAAGGAGCTGTAAAGTCATTGACTATTTATTATAGACAAGAAAGCATAATTCAGTTCACTAGTATATAGAGTCGTTAAGTAAAGTTTTGTTAATTTACTCTCTTCTCAGAAAATGAAATGAAACAAAAAACAAGCCTAAATACTAATACATCAAAACCAAAAATATAAAGTTACATGTTCTGACTGTCAACACAAAAACCTTCATTCAACCCTTATACTTATGTGTAGACTTAGAGCAGGCAGGCCTCACCTCTTAGAAAGTTCTTGTACTTTCCTTGTTCAATTTTTTGTTCCAGTATTGTCCTTAAGATTTGTGCTAAAAATACAAACTATACCCTTTTGCTTTTTGTTCATTATTCCATAAGAAATCCCATATCCTAACATATTAGACAAGTAAAGTACATAAAACAACGAAATGGTATCAGTACACCCTTACCTGAAGGCCTTCAATGGCAAGTCGCAGCATACTTGGTGTGAGCTTGGAGGCTTGCTTGAAGGTAAAGTTACTCCAGTCTATGATCAAAACAAATCCATTTACTTGCAGCTCGGGATCTTCAATCATGGCTTCTAAAGAAAGTAAGATGGCACGCAAAATATCCACCAGTGTGTACCTATCAGCAACAGAGAAGGACTGAGTTAAAGCTACCAGCCAATTTTCATAGCTGTGTGGGTAAAAATTATTGAGGTTTTATATTTGGGTGGAGTTTGGAGGATGTGTTGTCTATTTGTTTGATTGACCAATTTTTTTCTTTAGCAAACTAAGGATTCTCTTTAAAAGCCCTCAGAATTTTCCAGGAAAAGATTTTTGTGCGTGGTTTTAAGAAGAGAGTGACTTGAAATGAGCCATGAGAACAAAGTAGAAATTGGGAGTCGGGAACTGCAGCAGCGGCTCAACAGTTAAGAGGGTTAAGAACCTGTACTTTGCTTGCGCAACAGGCAAGTTCAGTTGCCAGCACCCATATCCAGTGGCTCACAACCTTCTGTAACTTCATTTCTAAGAAAGACCCAATGCTTCTTGCCTCTGATGGTGCCTGCACTGATGTGCACATGCTGCCCCCCATTAAAAATACATAATTTAAAATAATAAAAAAGCTTTAAGAAAGGAGCATATATTCTACCCTAACAAATGACAATATTGTTTTTTTAACACTACAGCTTATTTAAAATTTTGTAGTATTTTTATTTTCTTCTGGGCCCTCCATGGATCTGAGCATTCAACCAACTGAAGGTCAAATACAGTTTGTTACTGTTTAAACCATGTGCTGTGGGATAATTCCTTTGTACACTGTAAAGATTTGTCACTTGTGTTGGTTTAATAAAACGCTGATTGGCTAGTAGATACATAGGAAGTATAGGTGGGGCAACCAGACTAAGGGAATTCTGGGTTGACGAAAGGCAGAGAGTCAGTTGCTGCCCAGATGCAGTGGAAATAAGAAGAAAATGCTGCACTGATAAAAGGTACCAAGCCATGTGGATAAATATTGGCTAATAGAAATAGGTTAACTTAAGCCAGAGCTAGCTAGAAATACACCTGAACCTTGCACTGAACAATGTTGCACTTAAAACATCTTCTGTGTGATTATTTCGGTCTGGGTGGCCAGGAAGTGAAAGCACAGCCTGTCTACAACCATGAACATGTATGGGCACTCTTTATTATCCAATAAATACAACTATTTGCATAGCTTTTTCACTTAATTAGACATTGTAAGTCATCAAGAGATACTTAAATAGAGACACTAAAATATAGATGAGAGGCTTAGAAATCACCTAAAATACACTGCCATTTTAGCAAGAGACTTAAGCATGCTCAAATTTTGGGTGCCTATGTAGAATGATGAAACCAATGCCCAAAGACCCTGGGAGGCAACTAAACTTGAGAAGAATTGAGAAGATTCAGATTCTCATCCAAAAAACAAAAACACTGTATCTGAGAGCTATGTATAAAAATCACAACTGCTTCACTGCTTCTACTGTGTTTCTCTCATAAATATGAAAAATAGAAGATAGGAGGAATGGAATTAGAAACAATAAATAAAAACAAAAGGAAAAAACTAAATAAATCCATACCTCTGTTATAAACTAAGCTATCCAAATTTAAGGATTAGTATCTTTAGTTTCACTACCTTAGAGTTGGCACAGTGCCTTCACACAATTTAGAAACTCAATAGGTGCACACACTCTCCTGTAAACCAACATCAAATATGAGTGCAAGGACACTAGATTATAGGTTAAGACATGGCCTCAGTGAGGAATGTAAAAGGAGGATTCATATGGCTAATTTGAGAAGTATTTTTAGAGGTATCTTATGATTCTTAGAGGTAATCTTATGAAAAGTTGGTAGACTGAAGAAAATAAAGGATGACACGAAGAGTATAGTTCAGTCACCAAGAAGTAATAAAAATCTTTACTGAAAACCAACAATGTAGATAAATAAAGCAAGGGGGCGTTTTGAAAAGAATTTTTGAAGACAATCTGTTGTAGTTTATAAACACAGTGTACCCAGAAAGATACATTGGAGAAACACTTGAGAGAGTGTATCCTAAACTCAAGGAAGAGCTCAGAGTTAAAAATACTGGAATCAGAAGCTTATAGACTCTATAATAAAATAAGTTAAAGGATAAGACAACACTAAAAATTAGTCTAAGAAAGTAATTGCTAGGAATAGCATACTTTAAAATGAGTCAGAAAATGTATGAACAATGTTGGCAATTTAACTGTTAAGCAGTAGTATTTGATTTTGATTCTTTTATCTAGATAAATTCACCTGAAGATTCCCAGAGAAAGCTATGAAGAAACTGGGAACTTAGGGCAAAGAAGAAAATGGAGAGCAAATTAGGAGTAGAAATTGTCATCACTCGGTGAAAGAGAAGGGATTGCCAGGATGACTATGTACACTTAAAAGGAAGTTATTCTCTCTTTACTTGAAAAATTATTTGGAGGCTAATAGAGAAAGTATGTTAGTTTAGAAGGAAAAAATAGTTAACGCTGGATCTTCAAGCAGTTTCTTACCCTCCTGAGATCCCATTCCCTACCTGTAAAGCTAAGACTTTGAACCAGACTCAGCTTTACTATTCTAACATTGACAGAGCAATGCCATGATCTCAGAAAATTCCAAGATGGAATCTCTACCACACCTATGGCAAGCTGATCTGTGTGGCCCTCAATGTATCACTGGTTTATAATTCTGAGGTGCACTTCCTGTATCTGAGAAAAATAGTAGTAACTATGTATATCACTGGAACTGAGACTGCAAAAACAAAATGATCATTCTGGTTTTATCTCAGAGATTGGCAAACAAATAAGTGTAATAAATAATATAAGTGAACTTAAAAACAGAAATCATATGCTTATTTTAACAAATGCACAAAAGGACTCTGACAAAATCCAGCGTCATTTCACAATAAAAGTCATAGAAAGGACAGATTTAGGGAAACCATACCACAACAAAATAAACTTGATAAAGCACACACTAACATAGTTGATGCAGTCCATTTAAATAAGAAACAGAAAATGACTTTATTCTCACTACTGCCCTCCTGTTCAATAGACTGAGAAAAGTCTTAGTTCAAGCAATATGATAGCAAAGAATTTAAAAAGGATACAAATAGGAAACTAAGTCATGCTCTTCTTTTGCCAATAATTTGATTCTGTAAATAAAATATGTGATGAGTTCATCAAAAAATTTCTTGAAGTCCTTAAACTTTCAGCAAAGTAGCAGGATGCAAAATTAAAACAAAAATTAGTAGCTGTTCCACATACCAAGACAAAAAATATTAAATTAGAAACTGGGGAACTGCTCTCATTCATAACAGAAAAACAAAACGAAACAAACAACTGAACATACACAAAGTAAAAACGCAAGAAACATATATAGATGCATAAACACACACATTTGAATATAAAGGAATCCAAGAAAAACACAAAACCTGAAAACACAATACATACATAAAGGACCTATGAGGTTTTAAAAAAATACATCTTAACACTATGAGACAAAGAACTTCTAACAATGATGTTGAGTTTGTTTTGTGTTGGCCATCTGTGTCTGGCATGAGAACTGCCCTTAAGAATTGTTTATTTCCCTAAGACTCACTTAGATAAAACTAATGTTTTTATTTGCAAGTGGTTATCAACTGGATAGAGTTTTTTTGGATTAGAGAAAGGGGCATATTTTCATTTCTTTCTGTTCCTGGACCCCATCTGGTGCAGAATCCTACAGGTTCTGTGCATGCTGTCCTAGTCCTTCTGAGTTCATGTGTGCATCATTCAAGCTGTGTGTTTAGAAGGCTTTATTTCCTTGGTGCTCTCCATCCTTCTGGCTCTGGATGGGAGGAGTGGTGGGGAGGAATTGGGAGGAGTAGGAAGAGGGGAAACTGTAATCATAGTATACTGTAAGAAAGAATATATATATTTAATAAAAAGGAAAAAACTTGAAGTAAAACTAAACAAGAAAAATTTTAAATATTTGAAAGAAATTAAGTTAGCCCTAACGATGCAAAAACCTCCTATACTGACAGAGTAGAAGAACTGACATTATAAAGATGATCAGACGATCAGCTTACAAAAAGCAATGTACAGGTTCAATGAAATACCAATCAAAATATCCATTCCATTCTTTACAGAACTAGAAAATAAATCTTCAATTTCATATACAAACACAAAATACCTGTACATTAAATGTAACCCTGGGAAAAATAATGCTGGAAGCATTATAATATCCAACCTTGAGAGTGAAACACAAAATAATAATAAAAGCAACATGATGATCTCACGAAATAGACACATATATTAATGAGACAGAATAGAAAATTCATAACTAAGATCACCCATCTACTTACTTTTTTTTACAAAGAAGCCAAAAATACACATTGGAGAAAATACAGTGTCATCAACAACCAATGTTGGGAAAAATGGATGGTATCTACAAGTGTAAAAATTAAACTGGACCTTTATCTCTCAACTTTCTTAAAAACTGACTCCAAATCAGCTTCTATACAGCAAAGAAAATAGTCAATTGAGTGGAAAAACAGCTCACAGAATGAGAGAAAAATTTCCCATGTACCCTTGGACAGAGAATTAATATTATTGAAAAATCACAAAAAAAGAAACATAAAACACCAAGAAAACAAACAATCAAGTCAAAATCAGGCTGTAAATCTGAGGAAAGAGACCCAAAGAAATGAGATACAAATAGCTAATAACCATTTTGAAAACATTAAAGCCTTGACTGTCAAGGGAATGCTAACTAAAATTGCTCTGAGTTTTTATCTCTCCCATTACAGAACAGCTATTACCAAGAAGTCAAATGACAACCTAGACTGGAGAAGGTGTGGAAAAAGAACACTTGCTCACTGTTGGTGGGAGTGTAAAGTAGTGTATCCACTATGGAAATCAACAGGGAATAGAAATGTAACAATGTGGGGCACAGCTTTTCCACTCCTGAGCATATACCCAGTGGATTCTACTACAGAGATGGCTGCTCACCCATAACCATTATTTTCACAGTTTGCAACAGCTAGGAAGTGGAATCAGCCTAGATGCCCATCAACTAACGAATAGGCAAAGAAAATATAGTACCTACTCAATGAAAAGTTTTTTATTCAACTGTACAGGAAAATGACATTATGGAATTTGAGGTCAATGATGCAACTCTAAAATTTATACTGAGTGAAAAAAAAAACACCAACCCTGAGAGACAAACACTACATTTCACTCTCACATGTAAATCTGAGCTTCAAATTTCCAATTTTGAGCGCTCAACTTGAAGTGCCTCCAGAAACCTGGAAGCTAGAAAGAAGACATTTGCAGGGGTGGGGTGTAGGGGAGATAATAGAACAATGGTAATTACCAGGACTGGAGAGAATTAAGCAGCAAGTGGGAATACTGCCTAAGGAAAACAAGGGGTGGGGAGAGAGGGCTGACTAAATCAGAAGTTGTCTGAAATGATCATATGGAAATCAATTATCTTGTAAACCAACTAAAAAGTGCAATTTTTTAAATGAATTTGAAAGGACGTGTCTTGCAGGAATGGACAATGTTGCTCCTAGAAGCTATAGATTATTATTAGATGAAATCCCACTGTCAGGTTTGAAATGTTCTTTATGAGTTCTTAGTCAGCCCCCCACCCAAGAACAGCAAAATAATTGACAGTTCCTACTATTCCGCTTACTTGCCACACCATAACTCAAGAAGAGCCAGTTGCTGAAGACACCAAAAACCTTGATCTCAAGATATATAGATGCTAGGCTGAGCTGTAAGTCTCCTCCCTAGTGGCTAGCTTTCATTGTTCCAGAAGGCACCATCCAGGTGCCAGAGGAAAAAAGTTATCCACAGTCTTACATACAATGCCAACCTACAAGGGAAGATAAGCACTCTTGTACACTAGTGGTATGCATTACTGCTATGGAGATAGTCAACCAGTCACTCTCTAACTTGATAGAGGCAGGAGGGAAATAAAAGGAGGTAGGAGGTAAGAGTAAAGAAAATGCATTATACATATGCTCATAGTCAGGAAAAATTAAAAAGAATGATCTTAAGTTAGACTATCTACTTTTGTATGAAGTAAGCATCAAAATTATTTTCAACTACCTAGAATGTATCCAGGTTACTACAGGTCTCAGTGTAAAAAGTCTAAAGATAGTCCTTGAATATGTAAAATAATAAAACTACTGAAAATTTGTATTACACTTATTTATTGGGGGGGCTAGTGTGGATATAGGTGTGTAAAATGCTAGAGTTTAGGTGCAGATCAGAGAACAACCTTTGGAAACCAGTATTTCCTTTTACCAACAGGGTCCTAGGGGTTAAATTTAAATGTCAGGTTGAGTGGCAAGTGCCCTTGTTCCTTGACCCATCCTGCCAGTCCCCAATATCAGGAAAATTTTGGGGAGAGTTGAAGACTTCTGCAGCTCATGTGCCTGGAATCTGTGGAATGTGCATGGTAGACTTGGATCCCACTCTGTGGCTGACCCACATTCACTGTAAACACAATGTTCCGAAAGTGTTCTGAACTGGAGTTTGTAAGCCTGCAGACACAGCAAGTTAGAGCAGAAGGAATATGTTTTATGCTAAAATTGGGCACCTATTCAAAAAATCACTTTTAATTTCTGAAATTCACAATAAAACCATGTTGAAGAAAGAAATTTTAGTATGCAAAGGCCTAATTTGGATATCCCCTCATGGGGATGATTTATCCTTGCATTACCCATAAGATTCTCAAATGTTACTGATATGAAAACATTATAAAATGTAATTTGAATCTGAAATATGCTTCAAGGGAGTGATGAAATCGTATGTAGTGAAAATCAATCATGGCTCCAGTGAGGATGAACCAAGAGATAATCTGTTTCAAGAAACACACTTGGAGCATGGTCCTTCGAACCTGTATCAAAGTCAAGAGATGTATCCACATCACTATTCCTAAGGGAGCAAAACAAGGCAAATCACAGTGTAAATGAGGGAAAGACTCAGACATGCAAAATTTAACTTTTTAAAAGACATTCAGTGTCTTACTTCAAAAAGGGAACTAAACGGCCTGATATAAACAAATCATTTTAATGTTTAAGTTTGAGAACAGAAGCATTAAAAGGTTCCAAGCTAAGCTCATTTGGAGGGCAAGCCAACAGTACTCTCAACTTCCTCTGGCCCTGTGTTGTCAAACATGTCATATTCTCACCATTAGCAACACAGCAGGTTAACAGAGCACTATTACTCAGGCTCCTGCCACTGCCTGGAAAATACCCTCCGCAAAGGCATAACATCTACTA
>LOEQ01010840.1:23084-34370 GCA_001685075.1 Bramus lutescens | reverse complement strand
CACACACACACACACAGTATCTAATCTCATTTCAATTCATAGGAAACTAATATTTTGTGATATTGCCTAGGCTTTGAAAGATCTTTGAAAATCATATTTGATGTAGTGAATGTGTCTATTTTTATGATTTTTCTTTTCTTTTTTCCAGTTGAAATAAATACAACTAAATTTGCTTATGTTACATCACAGTGAATTGACATATGGTTAATTTAAAAGGCCAAAATATAGCTAGAATAAATTATATCTAACTGGCCTTTAAAATTCCAAGTTTAAATATGTGGGAGCTAAATAATATTCTGAAAAGTATATAATATGAGCTCTGCAAGTTAAAGGATAGTGTTAAAACACAGAAGACTGAGTGTCTTTCAATTTTACTGTACCAATAAATGATGGAAAAATCATTTAAATAATCACTGTTTAGTGTTGTTATTGTACTAAATCATTTCAAATATTGGATCAGTTGTTTACAGGATCTTAATTATAGTTATTCATTCTCTAGTCCTTTCTGAGACATTAGTAAACAAACAAAAATATTTTAAAATGGTATCCATATTTCTGTATGAGTCTCTATCACAGTTTTTTATATTGTGATATTTTATTTGAAAGTATTTCTTGACATGGTGTAATTTAAAATTTTATTAATGAACATCTACTAATTTCATCCACACTCCTCACAAATTATGTGAATTTCTAAAAGTTCTGGAATGCATAATCATGAGTTGGTATACTTGTTGTAGATTTCATGCTTATCTATTTATAATTATTATTGTACTGTCCCTCAAAGATTGTAATTTCCTAAACTTACTAAAGGAAAATATGCAACCTTTTATTTTCACTGTTACTGGAGAGTGTATCATCTCTTTATATTCATGATGGTCACTGAGGTTTCAATTGATATTGCATTCGGGAATTGGCAGTTTTCTGACTAGTGAAAACTGCCTATTGTCCTAAATTTAGAAATATTCTGTTTATTGTCTATGCAAAGTCTCTATTTGCAAACCAACTTTTGAATTTTCCCTCAATATCTTGGTAGTTAATTGAATGTTAAAATATTAGTACTTGAAAGATTTAGAAGCAGAAATATCTTATCTCAGTGAGTTGGCTCTTTCTTGATTAATTTCCTTGTAAATCTCATGGCTAGAAAGAATAGCTTACCAGTTTTTTTCTGATATTTTTAAAAGAATTAAAACGTTTTAGGGCTATACAGTTATTTCATGTTAAAAATATTTTTTCTCCTTGTTCTGTGGGAAAATCAATGAGAATAAAGACAAAACCATCACATTAAATGAATTTTCGCATTACTAAATTGGTAACAAATACTTTTGTCTTGATGTAGGCTATTGTTAAATATTTTCTTAGATTGTTTCAGTAAATTTTCAGTATTAACCAGCACTATAAATTTATGCTTTATCATGTAACTGTTGCTGAAAATAAATATCTCAATTAACCTAATCTCTTCATTAGGATGTGTGATTTATCAAAAGTACTAATGTTATCATCATTGAGCCTGGTACTGGTGAGGATTATCACTGGTCATTCGAAAACCAAAAGATAGGACTTAACTGAAAAATCATTAGCTTTGCTTCACAAAGGAAGAAGTATTTGAGACATTGTTCTTGAAATTGGAAATTAACCAGGGCCATTCTAGAGAGCTTTTATACAAAATACTTCAGACATAATTTTCAGTTGTATCAGATGATTACTCTACTAAATATACTTGACTTGCTTTTGAAAACATATGCACGTGTCTGTGTGTGTGTGTGTGTGTGTGTGTACTTATGAAACTTGAGATAAGAGCTATTGATGTGTTAAATAAATTAGCAGGAGTCTTTCAGACAGTGACATGGTGCCAGTAAATCTGTGTCATCACAGATCTCATACATAAAAGCATTGCATTCCAATTAGGGGTTATTTTTTCTACATAAGTGAAGGAATCATAACAACTTTGGAAGTTCATTCCATCAAAGCAGGCCATACACTTATACTGGTTACTGAAAATTTAAAATTGCCAAAATTGACTTTAAATTGTTTCTGCTGTAATATAAATGCAATTTCTGTGGAAGCAATAATATCATAGATAAGCAAGAGACCTCTTAAATGAAATAAAAGGCTTCTGAGAAAAATTTTCTTGATTTTTGTGGATATATTTTGATAATTGTATTTGAAGTAGTTAAAGCTCTGAAATGCAGCTATAAATGCAGTACACACACACACACACAACAGAGAGACAGAGGATAGGAATGGAGGAAGGATAGACTAACAAGTTTAAAGAACACTAAACAGGGAGTGGGTCTGAGGGATAAAGGGAGTTGAGGGAGAGCTAGCAGGAGTGAAGGGGGAAGAAAGTGATTAGAATGTGTTATTGTATGAGAGAGAGAGAAACCTATTTTCAATCAACCTATAAATAAATAAATATACACATATATTAACACAGATAAAATCTCCATTATGTATTCCATAGTTTCTCACATACACATATTAAAGAAATATTTACTTTTTTAACTTACTTTTTAAAATAACATTTTCCATTTATTTTACACATTAACCAGTTTCCACTCCCTCCTCTCCTCCTGTCTTCTTCCTTTTCACATCTAACCATCTTCACTCTTTCTCCATCTTCATTTAGAAAGGGACAGACCTCCCATTGGCTTGCACAAAGCATGGGAAACTGTATAGAAGCTAAAGAAGAAACCTCAAACTTGGCATTACTTTTTATAAGCTATGACAACTCATTGTTATTTTGTTGCCAAAATGAAATTGGAATAAGCATTAAAAGTACAGAGTTTGAAGTTTAATGCATTACTTATGTTATCCATATTTCTGTTCAAATTTTACTTGTAATTTATTGGTGCCATGCATATGACTGGAAGAGTTTTTGGAGTGCATTAGATCACTATGTGAATAACATTGTCAAGAATATTAATAGAAATGTGGAGTCATAGAATTAATAAAAATGAGGAGCAGAAGGAGGGAGATCATGAGCAAGGAAGTCAGGACCGCGAGGNGGCTGTGTGGGAGCCTAGTCTGTTTGGATGCTCACCTTCCTAGACCTGGATGTATGAGGGAGCACCTTGGACTTCCCACAGGGCAGGAAACCCTGACTGATCTTAGGACTGGAGAGGGAGGGGGAATAGGAGGAGGGGGAGGAAAATGGGAGGAGGGAGGAGGTGGAAATTTTTCATTAAAAAATTAAAAATAAAATAAAAAAGGGCTCCATAAACCAAAACTTTTAAATGAGACCATAACTACGAAACACAGAAGGAAACAGTTTTCTTCCCCAAAACAAGGATCAATGCAAATAAAAAATATAATCTGCCACCAGGTAGCAGGAAAAACACTGGAAAAGGAAATATAGTTAGATTCTAATGCAGAAGCCATAGATAATTTTCATATTCTCATGCCATGGTGTTCCTTGTGATATGCATTTGCCCCCCATGCTGGAAATATGTTAGAAACATCAAGTACTTGTTTCTAAGAAACCGATAGAAACCATGTTTCTAAGAAACTAATATACATCNAAAAATATAATCTGCCACCAGGTAGCAGGAAAAACACTGGAAAAGGAAATATAGTTAGATTCTAATGCAGAAGCCATAGATAATTTTCATATTCTCATGCCATGGTGTTCCTTGTGATATGCATTTGCCCCCCATGCTGGAAATATGTTAGAAACATCAAGTACTTGTTTCTAAGAAACCGATAGAAACCATGTTTCTAAGAAACTAATATACATCCTATTTTGAATCTAATGGTTTATACTCAACAGATGTTTTTATTCTATATCCAGACATAAGAAGACAAACCCCTATATGCTATTTGCACAGCATGATGAGTTTGGCTCTGCACGAACCTCTGCTGAAGCTCTGCAATCAGACTTTCATGAACTAGATGCTCTGAGGTGAGATTTCTTTAACAAGTCTCAAATATTTCCCGAAAAAGCAGAAGTGTAAATGTCTGATAATTTTTTTTAACATCCATTCCCTGATTTAGTAAATGCCAGAAGTAAATGCATTATCCATATAATATTTACTGGTTTCCCACATAAGCAAGCTGGTGAATTACATATTGAGCAAAAATATAATCTGCCACCAGGTAGCAGGAAAAACACTGGAAAAGGAAATATAGTTAGATTCTAATGCAGAAGCCATAGATAATTTTCATATTCTCATGCCATGGTGTTCCTTGTGATATGCATTTGCCCCCCATGCTGGAAATATGTTAGAAACATCAAGTACTTGTTTCTAAGAAACCGATAGAAACCATGTTTCTAAGAAACTAATATACATCTCAAAGCAATATAATAAAATGATCACTATAACTATATTATTTTTCTTTATTTGTTTCAGATATTATTTTAGGGTTATATTTTCAAATAAATTCTTTATTCTTTGAAACTACTCTATCACTAACCATATTAATAAATGGTAGTCTAGAATTTAGTGATTATTTTTTCGGCATGACATGGCCATTTCTTTAGTCCAAATTATGTCAGAATAAAAGGTATTATAAATTATTTGAGAATCAGAGTCTATTAATTTAAGAGACATTTAAGCGCTCCTACCATTTCCATTTCCTCCTTCCTCCTCTTAACAGTAGTTTATTTTCATGAACCAATAAAATTGATGAAATTTTATTTTAAAAATCTATAATGTAATAATTTTCCATTGCAGATACAAAAAGGTATTTTTTTAAAAAATTACAGTATAATGGTCATATTAATTTCTTTTTCCTCACATTCATCACAGAGCTCTGTTTTCAACTGTTCTAAATCATTTCCCTTTACTGAGCTCTGGCCAGGAGAATTTGTTTTTAAAGCAAAAAGTAATTAGGTTCAGAAATATGTTTAGTGATAGGAACTAGGAATGATTGTTTTCATGGATTGGATGCCCTCCAAGTTCAAAATCTAAAGTTCTTAATTAAGACTTACAACCACTTTTGTAATGATGTATAAAAAGCAATTTCTTTTGTTTTTAACATAAATAGGTAATATTAGTTCCCTGTCCCCACCACAAAAAGAAAAGAAAAACAAAGGTACGTATTCTGATTGAAGGTGGTTGAAAATTCAACTTCTGTTTAAATGATGACAAGATTAAAATATGTTGAAGCAAGCAATTGAAACACCTTTTTATCAAGCATGATTATACTTATATTTTATGCCTGGCTTTGAGGTGCATGAAACTAAGCTAAAAATGAAATATAAGAATGAAAGACTAAGCCATGAAAAAGGAAACAGAAAGAAGTGGTTAGGTGTTTCAATTCAAAAGTATGTGGGGATAATTAAATTTCTTTCCCACTTTTGTAAAGATGTATCTGTTTATGTTTTGATAGGAGTGAGTGTTAGTGGATGTTTATAAATCTGAGAAATCCATAGTCATATTCAGCTAAATAAATTATCAAAATTCTCTTCAAAAAGAAGTTTGGAGAAGATGTGGGTACTGGGTGCTTGTCCAATGTAACATGATAGGGAGAACCAGCCATAGGCCTGAACTGCACTAAATTGTGACTATCCCAGAACATTCAGGCACAGTCTGGAGACAAGGAAAAGCCATCTAGTGACAAGTCCCACTGTTTCTGAGAAAATAAAAGTGGAAAGTCCTGGTTTTGTTGTGGTTGTTGAGAAAAGAAATTAAGAGGAAGAAACAGCTTAAGTGAAAACTGTAGTAAATGAGATCCTCTTGGGTTCTTTCTAGAGGCACCAAGAAAATGGAGGTGAATAATCTTGGCTTTTTTTCTCTTATGGAAACCAGTGAACCTTCAGGATCATCGTAGTAGACAGGTACGAGCGTTGAGCTCTGAGGTCAGTTTAGGTAGAGATATCTCTTCGTTTGATTGAAGTGATGCAGTAGTTAGAGAACAACTAAACCATTATTATCATCAACCCTGATTTAAGTTAAACACCAGAAACTATCCCATACAAGTTTCACATCGACAACCGTTGTTATACAAAAAGCAGTGTTAAAATTTGGATAGGAACTGTCCACCAAAGTTTCATAGGTTGAACACTTGATCCTCAACTGCTAGCATTCTTGAAAAGTTGAGGAAATCGATGTTAGGGAATTGTAGCCTAGATGGAAGAAACCTTATCATGATTTC
This sequence comes from Bramus lutescens, assembly GCA_001685075.1. Lineage (NCBI taxonomy): Eukaryota > Metazoa > Chordata > Mammalia > Rodentia > Cricetidae > Bramus > Bramus lutescens. Next base: position 28,277 of record LOEQ01010840.1, on the reverse strand, counting down.
AAATTATGATGTATTTGTAGATAAAAAGACTACTATTCAAATAAAATTATTGAAGTTTTTAAAACAAACAAAAATAAAACCTCTCCTGATGGTTGAATTTCAAAATTACTTAGTGTCCTCAAATTTAACCCTACCTTTATTAGAGTGCAATTTCCTTTCTAAGACCTAAAAAGAATGATAATACAAAGAAATTCAATTTTACATGTAAAACATTGGTAGAAATCCTAGATGTCTACCTGGTTGTTGTCAGATTGCTTTTTTCCACCACATGCATGCACACTCTATTACACAAGAAACCAGAGTATGTTTCATAAGAAATTCCATTTTTCACATCAAATGAAGTGGATTATGACATGTACTCTATAAATTATATTCTTTTGTTTACATTAGTCAAGCACATCAGAAAAGTGTATTCAGTTACATTATAATATTAAATTTAACAAATTCCAGTCTTCACTATCAGCTGCACATTTTAACGTCAGTTACCAAAAGATCCACTTCACTGGTAAACTGCTGAAATTGACCAGTGAAATTCAAGAGGCAGTCATCCTGGCAATCTTAAACCAGTCCTAAGGTTTGGTTTAACTAGTTGCACAGGTTTGGAGATCAAATTGTATATCCTATTGCATCATATGCTTTTCTTTTCAAATCAACCTAAGATTTAGCAATTGGGGATTTGAAGCCTACATCAGACAACTACAACTGACTTTTAAAAGAAAAAAATTATTACAGAAAAGCCTATATGGGTTTTTATAAAATAATGTCATGTATTTATCTTATATGTTGATACCAGACAGTGAAACAGAAGAACCTTAATGCTATCATAATATTTTTGTTTGCTTCTAGAGGTCAAGGCTATTTTCTTAAATTATTTTCCTATCTCCTGATATAGCTCTTGATATAGCAAGCCATTTTCTCCCCCAATACTTCATGAAATAAAGTGACTATAATAACCTGAGACACGATGTCCTACTATGAGGAGGTTCTACATTTGATGGAAAGAACCTCTTTTACTCTTTTATTGATCATCAAATAAATATAATATAATAATCACTTTTAGCTAGGTTCAAAAAATGCTTCCCTTTCTCCTTCACCACTCCCTCTTAAAATTTTGTGAAATTCGGCTTGTGAAGATGTTAATCCCTTCTCTGTTAGAGAAAGAAGTACTTGAAAATTGTGTTGTGTAATCTGTACTCCTTATAGTCAGTAAATACACTGATATATGGGAGGACTCTTGAGACCCATGCTTCCTTCCAACTAGGTAATTAACTGACAATGGTATTGAAAGCCACATACGTATTGCGTTAGTTAATTTTCTGTTACATGTGTGTGCCTGAAAATGTGAGCCTATTTCCAAGTTAATCAAACCTCAGAGAGTTGGAATTTACCTCTAGTCCTTTAAGGTCTCTGTGTTTCTAATTCAAACAAAGGTCCCACCTAGATTTAGTTCAGAGAGTTCTGCTCTCTCAAGGTTATTTTCAACAGGTGTGGCTAATATCTAGACCTTGTAGTTCAGGAATAGAGAAGTAGATATGTTTCTACTTCAAACTAAATTCTAAAGATCCAGCTAAGGGTCTAGTTCCCTTATGGAAATAACATTGGATTTCACCCCGGGAGTGGTTTGATACAAAATGTTTTAGGCTAAGGTGTGAGTATGACTTGTTTTGTTCTAGCAAGAGAACATTTAACTATGAATGTAGCCTGTGACCTTCAATTGGTATGTTCATTTCTTTGTATCATGTTAATGCAGTTTTTTGTCTTATTCCTACCTTTTGGGGTCAGGGGTATTTAAAGAAATTGGAATTTAAACATGGGAAAATTTTAGTACTCACTGGAATTCCCTCCTGAATTATTATTAAGATAATCTTCCTGAGAAAAGAACTCACAACTCTAACTCATTCAACTGATTCTGTGGTGCTCAACAAAAGGAAAAAGAATAAAATCATCCCAGCAAACTCAATTCAAAGATATTCAGAGAATCCAAGTGATTTTTAGAACTTATCTTTTATTCTCCATCCTTTATATAATATTCCATGTTTCTTCATTTTAGTATTTTCATTCGCATCTTCATATTCTTCACTAATATTTTCTAGGTATTTTTGTTGAGGCTGGTCCCCGACAGTTACAGTGATAAGACACAGAAACAATTCATAGTAGCAAGGGCTTAGTTTGGAAATATTAACTCAGAGTAATAAGAATTCATCCTGGCAGACACAAGAGAGCAAGCATCAGAAAATATAGCAGAAACAGCAAGAAACTGAGAAGATCACTTCTTTGTCTGCAAGCATGAAACCAAGGGCTAGCTGGAAGTTGGAGAGAGAATTTAAATTGTTTAAAACTTACCTCTTGTAACGTTAAGGCTGCATGTTGTCTTCAAACAACGCTAACAATTGGACCCAGATAGTGTTCAAATATCTGAGCCTATGAAGGATATTATTCAAATCAACACATGTACAGCTAATTGACTTTAAATCATAAGCAAAGTTTTCTAAGGGTAACAAAGGTGACTGATGGTGGTTCGGGGAGTGATGATGAGAAACCGAGGGACATATAGTAGCAGATATACTCAAAATAATTAACGATCTGGTCTAAATAGCTTTAGATAAACACAAAGAGTGAGAATGTGCACCATGAAACTGTCTGATTATATACTACATAGTGCAGTATGAGATAAAGCAAAGGCATCTTATTTTTGAATTTAATTACTTCCATTATCTCTGTTCTCTGCTGGTTTGTATTGACCTTAGCTCCACTATATACTAGTTTTATATATTCATCAAAACCACAGAGTTTTTCTCATCAACAATAGCATCCTGTTTGATTGTATCTTAGGCTTCTAGGTAGTTCTTATCCAGGTGCTGATATTCTGGAATAAATATTATGATGCTCAACATGAATAAAGAGCTGATGACTGTGTGGACCGTGGTCTTTCTCACACATTAGCACAAAATATATTGTACCATATATAATCTTCTAGAAACAGAATTTTCCAAAAGATGACAAGAAACCAAATAATTATCAAGATAATCTTCCTGAGAAAAGAACTCACAACTCTAACTCATTCAACTGATTCTGTGGTGCTCAACAAAAGGAAAAAGAATAAAATCATCCCAGCAAACTCAATTCAAAGATATTCAGAGAATCCAAGTGATTTTTAGAACTTATCTTTTATTCTCCATCCTTTATATAAACACTCTGGATGAGACTGTAACCATTTTCTTTGACCCTTGACCTAAGCCATTTCTTCTTGAGGAAAGTAATGCAATGGCTCACCCGGAATATGTCTGCACTTGACTCTTAGTACCGTTGGTATTACACTCTCCTCCTGGAGCAAAGGTCAACTTCACAGTTCTCTAAGTATATTATTTTCAACCAACTACATCAGCCACATAAATCATACTTTTATCATCAACAATATTTAGTAGTTTTACCGTGGTACTATGTATTATTTTATTCATTCTGAATTGGAGCTTTCAAAGGCACTACTATACTATAAACTACCATCCACACACTTACAGCCCCATAGACACACATATATGCATATACACACATACACACAAACAAAACCACATATGTTTCTAAAGTAGAAGAAGTAGTCTCAGTTTTAACTGTGTCTTGGATTCAATAATTCTAAATATTCACATTTAAATCTATTTCTTTATAAACATCAAAATTAAAGAAATGTAATAAACTTAAGAAATTGATACACACACATACTATACATACACATTTGAAGAAACAACATCTTATGATATCACTGTTTCAACAATAGTGCAAGAAGACACTCCTCTTTAAGGTCCTGAACTCAAACCTCACCATTCTCTGGACTCTATGTCTATCAAGCTGTTGAGTATTACCTCTTCTTTCCCCTTCCTTACGGTGCCCAACACTGGAAACCTTCATGAACCTCCCTGCTGCATAGATCTTCCTACATTCTCCTCCATATGCTGCCCAATCCCTGCCCGCTTTCAGAAGTACACCCACTCTGATCATGTGCCAACATCTCCAGATGGTAAACAATCCATTTGACCTGTCTCTAGTAAGAATCACTAGGAGGGTACATTCACCTTCCAGTCTACTCTGTTGTATGTAACTGGGCTGTATGTACTTGACCCACAAAGTCAAGTCCAGAAATAGAACCACTGTAAACCACAGAAGAGTTTCAAGTTGTAAAATGAACATAGCTGTCAATGTCAAAGACTTTACCTGAAAAAATATTTCTCATAAAGGTAAAAAAGTTCCTCCATGATAAATGCAATTCAGTGAATTTATTACCATATTGGAATGATTACTGTGAACTGAGAAGAATGTTAGGCACACCCAAGAAGTTGTGTGGAGAAATGATATTCAGAATTGTTTTTCAGTTTTTCTGCAGAGAACATTCAGTTATATTGTTCCTGTGATTCTTCTGTTGTCCATCAAAACTCAATGATAAGTTTCTGTTACTGAATGTCCTAGACAGTTTAGATGAATGATTTAGAGAAAGCAAACTGAAATTAAACTAGAAGTTTCTTCTTTACCAGGTCAATATTATGATCCAGAAAGTTACCATGAAAACTTCTGGAGAGAAAAAGCAAAGATCCTACTCAGTTCATAATCCTGTGATCAATGAGATAAATTTGTCAGGCAATACCCGTTTGTGCAATACTGGCATTACTGTTATGGGGTAACTAGCCGCTCTCTGATTCGACTTGAGACCTGCTTCACAGCCAGGAATCCTTTATACACATGCTTAAAAGCCTATGTAGCTGGGAAAAATCATAGTTCCATCTAGGAACTAATTATTATTGCAAATTAGATACAATCTCAAACTGGCTTCTAGATATTTATAAAAATATATACATAAGTGTAATGGTTCACACAGATAGTCTAGTGAATATCAGTGAATGCTTTGACTAAAATGAAGGCTGAGAATAAGTGACTTATGAATCCTCACTGAACAAGACATTTGTACTAATCGATCTAAGGATACAGAAACCCTGGTGAGGGAGAATTATCTGTATTCTGTCAATCATGTATTTTAATAAAACACTGATTGGCCAGGCAGGAAGTATAGGCGGGTCAACCAGACAGGAAGTAGAGGCGGGACAATGAGAACAAGAGAATGCTGGAAAGGAGGAAGCCCATTGCTCCCACTCTTGCCCAGACTCTGAAGAAGCAACATGTGATCTGCCCCACTGTGAAAGGTACTGA